>VZRX01009182.1:0-65367 GCA_013398075.1 Notiomystis cincta | reverse complement strand
CTGTGTGAAATGGTTTCATTTCCATACATAAATGTATGCATGTATAAAGTCTAGATGCCACAGGTTTCCAGGCTAAGGTAGAGGAAAAGAAGGAAGAATGCCAGGACAGTAATCATTGACTACATCCCATTGGGCACACAAGGCTTCAGTGAAATTTCTTTATTGCCTTTTTTGTCATTCTTTCTCTTTTTCCCCAAATCAGTTTTTTAACTCTTTCCATCCTGAAATCTCTCTCAGTTCTTTCCAAGAGCTCTAGGAAGGAGCTAATGTCTGCTATATCAGTGTGAATGACCTGGAAAAGGTTCAAGCTTAGGCTGTAGCTGATTTTGTATTTGCTATTTTCCACAGCTGACTTGGGGAGAGGGAAACTTGTTCCTTATCCCAAAAAAGTCTGTTTCTGCTGCACCTTCCTCACAGATGTGATTCAGCACTTTTTCCCTTCAGAGCTCAGACACCTCTCAGAGCAGGGTGTCTATGAGGCCATTTGGAGAGGAGGATGCACAGCCCGTAGACTCTAAATTAGGGCTGAGCTTGTAAGCATCTGGCTCTAGTGGCATTTGAAGCCAAAAATCCAAAGACTTTTGTCTCAAGATGAAACACATAATTTAAACAATGAGAGGGAAAAGGACTAGATGGAGCAGCAGAGAGACTGCTATTCAGAAATGTTTAGTACAGAGAGTCTCACAGAGGTTTAGATGAAACAGTTACTACATCAGGAAAGCTGACAGCTGGGCCATCCAGGCAGTACCAGCATCCAGGAAAGGTGACAGTCCCAAAGTAGCACAGAAAGGAAGCAGTGGACAAGGACCATAAAACATCTGGCACGCTATTTTACAGTGCTTAGTCTGAGTTTTGTAACTGTGGAAGTACATTATTGCAAAAGCTGTGTCAAGAAGGGTAATACTTGTGGAGGTAAATTATCTACACCCTTGATGCAGCATTAGCCCTTTGTACATTACAAGAAGAAACCCACAAAGAAATCCACATGCAGCTGCTCTGTGGATCCCATGCTCAGAAAATTATTCAAAGGAAATAATCCAAATGTTAACAATAGGATGTAAGTTCCTAGAGCAAATTAGCAAGATTTCCATTATATTTGGATGTAGTTTAATTAAATTATGCAACAAGAACAATGAGCTGTCTCCAAGAATTAATAGATCACTTTTACTCATTCTTTCGAAGTGTAGCCAGTGTTATCCTCAGATGCACATGCAGCTATTGCAATGCCACTGTCTGGATATTACCTTTTCATACACAGCTCATAAATCACAGGAAACTACTGATAACTCCTCCTACAGTACTTACTGCTTTGCACTGGAAGTTAATTAAGGAAGTCCATTCAAAATGTTTAATTGTTTAAATATAAATTACATTTTGTGCACTATAATCATTGTAAGTCTCTACTCCATCTGTTCTTTCCTCTCATTTTTTGCTCAAAATTAGAAATCCGCTGACACGCTGCTTTTCACAAAGCATCTGCCTTTACCCTTCCACTGAAATGGTCCTCAAATATTTGCTGAGCTAACTGTAGCTTGACAAAAGCACAGATACATCAGAATTGGAAGCTTTTATTGTATTTTATGCAGTAGGTTGATGCACAGAATATAATTTGTTGGTTTGACAAATATCCTTTTTCCTAAATTCAATAAATTATAATTTCCTCTCTTATAGACTGACTCTAACATATTGCTTTCTCTTCTCTGTTTGCTGTAATAGAAGTATCAGTAGAAACTATTTCTTACTCTTCTCATACAATTGCAGTCCCTACTGGCCTTTCCCAGACCTCTTAGTGCTACTGCATTCTGAAAACAGAATGACTTGCTGTTTGAATGTCAAAGTTAATTCAATATTTCTCTTTATTGAACAGTCAATAAAATGTTTTGCAATCAAGTTAGATTAAATTATTCAATACAAAAGGAGACAAAATTAGATACTATTTTTTAAATTTTTGTCATATTTTGACATTCACAACTAAAGCTGTAGCGTGGAGAAGTCTAATTTAATTGGGTTTTTTTTGTCCTGTTTGAGTTTGGAGGGGAAAGGAAAAGAGGGAAGATATCTCCAAGTGAGGGTTGGTGAGTACAATCATATGTTTTAAGATAACACTTTATTTAGGAAACATAAAACAAAACCATGATAATGATGTTCTGGGGATTCTTTTTTTTTTTTAAATAAGGATTTTAAACTTTAAGTTCTGAAATGTCAAAAATTAGTTAAAAAATTTCTGATACAAGAAATGAAGTAAGAAAAGAACTATTTGCAGAGATGTATCACTCAAAAATTAAAGAAAAAATCCAGAAGTATTTTTTTCAAAAATCCTGTGGGATACAGGACCTTTATGATAGCCCTTAGCTCTTAATAATTATGTGTATTTGTTCTGAACTCTAGGATTATAGAATATTCATTCAAAATTGAGGATGAGAGAGAAATATTTTTTTTTAAAAAAATCCTCCTTCTATAATTTGTACATTAAATTAATCTTTTAGTGGTCTTTGGTTGAGAATACCAGGCAATATGAAAAATTCAGTCTGAGGCTTCTATATTTCACGTTACACTTATTTTTATGTTTTGAGCCTTTTTGCTAGACATTTCTTTATTGGTACACAAGATGTGTTCTTTTCTGTTGGAATTTTCAAAAACACTCAGCACTGGCCTTTGTCAGTTCTGAAAGGTCACTTCCATAAGTACATACAGCTGAATTTCAAAGCAACCTGTGGCTTTTTGCCATTCCCTGTTCTCTTCAATGCCAATGTCAAGTTCCACCTAATATAGGCAATTAGTTTTGTTAAAATAAACAAATACTAAGGTTTTCGTTGTTGGTTTTTTTTTTGTTGTTTGTTTTGTTGTTGTTGTTTCTTTTGCTTTTNTTTTGTTGTTTGTTTTGTTGTTGTTGTTTCTTTTGCTTTTTTTTGGTTTGGTTTGGTTTGGTTTGGTTTGGTTTGGTTTGGTTTGGTTTGGTTTGGTTTGGTTGGGGTTTTGTTGTTGTTGTTTTGGTTTTTTTTGGTTTATTGGTTGGGTTTTTTTTGTTGTTTTGTTTTGTTAAAGTGTATGCATTATTATGGCAGCAAATTTTCTAGTAAAATACCAGACATTGATCAATCTGAAGCATTCACCACATGCAGATGTTTATTTCCAGCTGGGTACATCTTCATTATTCTTAAGCAAGTTTCCAAACCACATGACAGACAAAATTATCTATCAAAGTCCCATGGAAGGAAGAGTGTTAAACTACAGCCAGTTTCAAAAATTTTAAGTGTTTATCTGTAATTCCTCTCTATACTGTCAGGAAATGCTTTGCAGAACCCAATGGTATGGGCTGCTCTAGAGTTTCCCATCTAGTCTTATTCGAAATATTCACCACTAACCTTATTGAAATATATATGTGTATAAATTGAGACTCCTAATTTCAAGGGTTTTTTTTTTTCAACAGAAAGATCATTCAAATTAATAACAGAATGTAGAAATCCATCCTCTCCATCTCTCATTCAGTTCCTACTGAAGAGAGTAATTTACATGACCACAGCTCAGCGGTCTGACAGTAAATTAAGGGAGTAAAGGAAGCTGTATCTGAGGATGTGCATAAAAGCTGTGTGTACATAAGGCAGAGAAATCTAGAACCAGACAGAGATGAGGGCAACTGATGTCAACCTACTCCCTAACCATACCAAATTACTTTAATGAGCTTTCATTGAATTTCACAGCATATATTTTAAGGGGGACAGGATAAAAACAGAACTCCATTTTCAAAACAAAGGAAAGACACTCCATGGCAACGCTGCTGCTCACGCTGAGCCACGGGGTGACCCCCAGCAGCAGAGAGCTGCTCTGATTTCAGTGACCTGTTTCAGTTCTGGCAAGGGGGCCTATTTTACAGTCCAGCTGCAGAATGCACTAATGAAACAAGAGGCAAGGACAGTTGAGCCTTAAGCTCAGAATCACTAGTGGAAACTTTGTGCCTGTCTGCAGGGCTTATAGAGTGGATTTTTAGATACAGATAGTGCTTTATTAGAGCTCTAACATTACAAGACAGAGTTATGTTGTTACTCTTTCCAAAATGACCTTCCAGACATATAGAATGTGATTTTCATCAATCTTTCTGGGCTCACCTTAACCTTTCTATAAAGCACCTTTTCTGCTGCCTGATAATAGAAATTAACAACATATCCACCTGCACAAAACTGAAGCATGGCCTAAAGACATTATAAATTTAATAATTGGCTTCTTTAAAAACACCCCATTCCCTCTACTTGACAAAATCCCAGAAGCCATCTCTCTTTCAGTTCCCCAATCTCTCTCCATAGACACATGTTTATGTCTCTGTAATGGTAGAGTCAGTAAGCAGAAACTTATTCTAAATGCAGAATCAGAGGTTCACTCTGGCAAAGATGGGTGATTGAGTTGCCATGTGATAATGAACAAGGAATAGGGGCTTTTTTTGGCTGGTATCTGTCTGAATAACCTGATTAAATGGCTGCTGTGAAGTAGAAATGATTTCTGAATTTAGAATAGATTTTGGACTAGAATTAGGATTAGGAGTTGTTTAGTGTTAGGATTTTTGGGGTTGGTTTTTATTTGCTTGGTTGGTTGGGGGTTTTTTTTGTGGTTTTGGTGTTTGGTTGGTTTGGTTTTTTTTATTTTCTTTTCTGTTTCGGTTTCTTTGTTTTGGTTGGTTTGGTTTGGTTTGATTTTTGTTGGTTTTTTGTTTGTTTGGTTTGGTTTGGTTTGGGTTTTTTTCTGTTTGTTTGAGGGTTTTTGTTTTGTTTTTTATTTGGGGATTTTTTGTTGGTTGGTTGTTAGGTTGTTTATCAGCATTTTACACACTACATTTACATCTGATGCTTCAGAGTTCATAGATTTTAAGAGTTTAACATTTGAGCCTGGCCAAACTGTTGAGTGTTTGCTATTTCAGGATCGGATGCAGCACTAGAAGTTAGAATTCATGATGTTTCCAAGGTAAGAGTTACTTGGTAGAGCTCCTGTACAGGCTGGTGCTTGGGAAGCGCTGTCACTTTTGGTATGTGGTGTATGCTGGCAAAGGTTAAGGAGACAGACAACATAAAGTAGTTTTAAAACGTGAAAGAAATAGCCAGTTTAGAGTCTTTGGACAGATTAAGCTAGAGCCAATATTTTCAAGGAGACATAACTTCAAAAGCATTCTGAAGGGCTTTGGTTAAAAACTCCATTTTGAAAACAATCTGGTGCAAATTGGCTTAGAGACCAGAGTTCCAGCATTGTCCTTTTTGTGGGTATGAGAATTATATCACATTTTGTTATATAATGAGACCATCTACAATTTTCTACAATGTGCCTGAAAATCTTTGCCCAATTCAAAAACAAAACAAAAAATAAAGCATAAAAACTTATCTGTGGATATACTTGACCTTGCACAATAATGCAGACTCAGGCTTTCATACAAGCAAAAATCAGTAGAAAGCCTGAAAACCTGCAGTCTTTTGAAGTATTTGATATACTATCCCAGTCTAGGTTACTGATTGACAATGAGGATGCAGGAAAATAAATTACAAGATGAGAGGATAGCACACCAGTAGAAATGAGGAAAGTGCTGATTTGGGCACTGATTAATAGGAATTTTCCCAGTATATCCCTCTGCAATTCAAAGAGCAATGTTGCATTACACCCTGAGAGCCTCTTTGGCTGCTCAGCATGAGAGTCTAATAGCAAAACAGGAGTTGGTTCACAAAGAACAAACTAGAGAACCAATCAGACTTGGCACAATTCCTGCTGTATTTAGCATCTCAAAACACAAAAAGGGTTTTAGAGATCAGGGAATCCACTCTCAGCTATCTGATGCTATGGAAACAAAGTTGCCATTTTCACCACAATAATTCCCAAAGTGAAGTTTCTTAGGACCTCATATCTCTAGACAACTGAGGACAATCCATACTTTCTGAATTAAGATATTATTGAGTTTTTTTCACTAGAAATACATAAGTTATGAAACAGCAATAACCTCAGTGTTTGCTGCATATTTGTTACAGAATAAGGTTCATCAGTTGATGAATAAAAGAGCTTGCTGTTTGGGTTTCAGACAGGTAGATATATTTTAAAGACAGTTTTTAAATAAATAACTTCCACAATGAAGCTCTGGAAGAGTTAGGTCAAGTTATGAGGACCTAAATGTGGAACTAAACAAAGTTCAGTATTATTTTGCAATAGAAGTGGACTTCTTCAGGACTGGCCCTGATTTGGCTTAATGTTCATCAACTGATTTTGAGGGAAAAAAAAGATTTAGATTAAAAATATCTAGTTAGATCATAGTATAAATACTTTTATCCAGATAACTATAATGAAGTTTTCTTTTTGTCTGTTATAAGAAAGGAATGTTTTTCTCCTTTCCTTATTTTCAGTAGTTGAAAATATTGCACTGTGGTTTTAGTGACATCACTTTAATGGGCTGTGCTAACTAACCCCTCCTTCTATTAGAATACTTTTGGGACAACACCAGCAAAATCCGATTAAATTTAATTAAAAGAAAAAAGAAACTTCAGTTTTCAATTTGAAAATGTTACTAAGTAATACTCTAGGCTTTAAAAATTTCTAGAGGCCAAAAAAACCCTTCATGTCTGATATTACTGATGATAAAGTCCAGGTTTTATGTCAGGGGAAAAGAAAAGATTTTCCTCAACTGGGTAAAGTTTTCATTATAGTTTTTAGCTTCACAAATTAAATTTATTGATCAAAACTGATTCGAGAAATAGTATTTTCTCAGTTCATTTTTGCTATGGTAAATGAAAACAAATTACATCTTTGTAATGTTTAGTCACTTTATATTGAATTCTAAGAGGCACAATAATATAGACATGAAATATCATCTCTGCAATCAATCTAGATCTGTCTGCTACCCCCGAATTCATCCTGATAGAAAAGGTAGGACTTCAAGAATGGAGATGTCCCCTGCAGTATTTCTTATGTTATATGGAAATTCCAGCCTGCTGGACTCTGATAGCAGCAGGGTCAGGTGAATACTCAGGTGAAGATTCAGTACAGTTAAAATTATGCAACACGAGTTCAGCACCTTAAAACCTCAGGTATTTTAGATACAGTGGAATAGAACTGCAGTGGGCAGATGTCAGGAAACTAATAGGCCACAGTATTAAGACATTAGGCTGCTTAATAAGGGTTGTCTTTCTCAATCCTCCTTTTCCGATTAGAAACAGTTATTGCCAAAATGGGATTCACTTTCAGATGTTTCTGGTTATGTTCAGTATTATGTTCCCTGTTAACTCACACTGATCTGATGTGAAATGATGTTCTCTGCAGGAGTTCTCAGTTTTTCCAAACCACAGCTCTGGGGTATTTTTCTGTCTTTTTAATGCTGTAATTTTGCCTTATTTTAAAATGAATGCTACATGTACTGAACTTGGATGAGGAGTCAAGAACTGCTTTATTCTGAAAGCATTTTGCCTGCATCAGTCCCCATAGAACTGATCTCTTTTGCAATTTAAGATTTGGCTGTGTGCTCAGAATGTTTTGCTAAGTAGATATGGAATAAAATAGACAATAATGAGGTTTCATTTGAACTGGAAACAGTGCAATATATTTTACTTTAGAGAATTCCTGCTACACAAAGCTGGGTGCTTTCTTCATATGCACAATAAGTTGCACATAAGGAACGTGGCCTGAGATGCCTCATTTCCACTTCTTTCCCCTTGAGGGGTGGAAGGGTGAAACTTCAGCACATGTACTTTTCAGTTTTAAAAAGTAATAGAGTTCCAAGTCTTCTGCAGCTGAAAAATGAAGTGTTATTAATCTCTGGCAGTACCTTGTGGCTTGAACAACCTTTCCTGTTCACTTCTGCAGAGGCTTTGGGTTGAAGTGGAGTGTTCTAGTATAAAAGGAACTGTGTACTGGTGTCAAATAATTCAGAAAAATAATCTCAGTGGCCTAGGATATCATTCCTTATTTGGACAGTCTTGCCTTCTTAAAAGCCCTGATATAATGGAAATTAATTTTATATTTTTTTCTTTTCAGTTTAGAGCAGCTCTTAATATATGCTGTGTCTCTGTGAGTACCTACAGTGATGGATGAAGGGGTTGGTTTTCATATTCTTTGTCTTGGAGCTGCACTAATCATTGCCCATCCTATTTTAAAACAGGATTTAAAGCCAGCTGAGCAGGCAGGAACGAGCCACAGCGTGCCCAAGAAGTTACCTGGACTGAAAAATCTGGGGCTGTGGGACATGAGTAGAAGTTGCTTTCTCCATAATAAAACCATGAATATCTACAGACACAAATCAAAGATAGTAGTGTGAGGTTCCCTGCGGTTCAGCCACACAAAAAACATTGATTCTGTTGGGAGCTTTATGCGTGACAGATCTGAATCTGGGAAATGACAAGCACTTACAACTCAATGTGAAGCCAATAAGACTTGTGAGTGCTCAGTTGGCATTTCAGCTATTCATTTCAGCTGCTCAGCAGTGTAAGGTGAACACAAGATCCTGAAAGTCTGTACACTAATGTGACTGTATTGATTGAAAGCAACTGCTCTGAGTGAGACAAATAGGATTTGTCTTTTAGTTCTTAATTTCGCACTGTAGACAGCATAATATTCTGCAAAACTAATCTTTGTAACACGTCTGTCTTTCTGATCCTCTTATCCTGCCATTTCAGGTTTTCAGTCAACAAAAGAAACATCAAAACTTTTTTCTATGCCTTTTTGATGCTTAGATTGTACATTATTTCCATCTAAGTAACCAAAAAGACAGTTAAACATTTTCCTTCAAGTGGTGGTTGACCACCACAATTTTCCTGAACTGGCTTATTCCATAGACTCTTAAAAACAGTTTTCCATTTTAAAAGGAGAAATGCTGCCTATGTGGAAGGAAGCCCCAAGAAATGTTATCCTTCCAATGGTAAAATGCAATCCAAGAGTCCTTGTAGTAACATAAATCTTCTTTTCACATCAAATGCAACCCCAGTGAAGCAGTCTAGACCCTGATCGTTGTGTGATGTCAGGTCTTTGTTACCTCTGAGTATGTGTAAGAAGATTATTTTTTTAATGGCACTTTCAACCTAAAAGCAATCTTAAAATAAAATAAAATCTTCAAATGAGTTAAATAAATGTCATCATTAATAAGTACAGAACTTAGAGATTATATTTTTCAAATTCACCAGGGCAATTAAGATGACATTAAACTTTTCCAAGTGCAATAATATGAGTGGCAGTTTCTCATACATACCAAGTGAATTTAATTGACAGATATTTCCACTGAAATTGCTGACAATATCAATTGCTATGCTTTATACATATGTGACAGTGATTAGAAAATTAATATCATTATGTTATTTCTAGTGATGGCCTACTTCAAAAAAGGATATATATGGACCTTTTTTACATTCAGGTGACTTTTCTAAAGTTATAAAAATTAATGAAATAACATTCATATTTGTCAAATGTTCTAGTCTTTTTATTACCCTTAGATATGGCCAAGACAGATTGAAATTTAAATGCAGATCTAAAAAAGTATTCAACTCCAAAGGGTAGTGCAATGAAGAAACAGCTAATTTTATATCCACTCAGTGCAATATCACAGCACAAACATCTCTCACTGGTGGTAATTTGCCTGCACAAACCCCCTTTTCCCCCTCCAAAAATCCCATAAAACCCAACCAAATAAACAAAAAAGCAAATTTAAAAACCCCAACAAAGCAATGAGGTAAAAGTACATAATTTGCTAATTTGGAAAGTTGTCTATGGACCCAACCAAACTTCCACAGTCTTTAATGAGTTTTGAAATAAAATTATGTGACAAGAGTTTTCAGCATTAAGATTTGGGAGAAACAAGTGAATGTATACTCTGTGAATGGAGTGTACCTGTGTAAACAAAATGTTGTGTGTGCATTTTAAAGATTTAATAGATGCTGTAGTAAATTACTTGAGTTTCCCTTTCCTTACAGTAACAGCAAGAGAATGCCAAAGTGTGCTAGTTTAGGATGCTTAAATATGTGTTAGATTAGATAAGTAAATGTGTGGAAGTGAAACACATCTCTCTGACCTGTGTTGTGGGTAGAATTTGTCAAAAACCCTCCCCTAAAACTTGAAAATGCCTAGTGTCACAGGGAATAAACTCTAAAGCAGATTAACTGGTACCAATCCTGCTACCTAATGCCACTAGGACTTGGGCTTTCAGACTCTCAGGGTACAGTCTGCATCCCTCCTGCTTTGCATATGTAACAGAGCTTTCCATGCTTATGTTCTCTTTGCCGTCACTGAGACAGCAGCTCTCAAAAGGGCTCATGTAGATAGGTGAAAATATGTCTTGTAAGTTTTTAAATACCCTGACAAACACATATTTGTATATTTCAGAGTCCAGCCTCTGAAGCTACATCTTCACTAATAAAATGTTCTGTTCTTTGCAGTGCTGAGTCAGACAAAGCTTGAAGTCCTGTCTCTATACAATTAAACTCCCCTAACTTCTGAAATACAATGTTCAGATCAGGATGTCTAGTGACAAAACCTCCCTTGCTGATGCACTGACTCTTGGAAAGTACCTACAACTTGTTTCAGAGACTTCTGGATGACAAGGGCTGAAAATACAATGGGACAATTTTAACATGTTTAGAGCACATTTTTTGGTTTACAAGTGTGGTCACTATTTACAAGAACATCCAGTATCCTGCTTTTCAGGGTTTTATCAAGGCTAAAATAAAATAGTTGAAAACTTGCAGCATAAGAGATAAATGCTGTATGTTCATCATCAACTCCAATTTTTTCCATCTACCCAATTCAGCTGACAGACCAGGTCTCTGATCAGAGCACTCCTAGCTGAAAGCTCTGCTATGTTTTTGAAACATGCTATTAACCTGGGGAAACCTTGTTCCCATTACGTCCTAAATCCATCCATGTTATCAATCAGATTCTACAACGTCTTCACCACATTAATTACTATTTATTTATACAAAAACACTGGTTAGTTCTTTCTGACACTGTACTTTTGTTTGCCCTATGCTGTTTTGGAGATGCTGATGTCTCTTTGAAATTACTCAGCCAATAATTATCTTCCTACTTGGCAAAGTCATATCAGATCTTTCCTTCCTGTGAAGGAAAACATCCCTCTCACTGAAATAGAAAATACCTGTCTCACAGCAAATATTTTTGTATGCTTGAAATTCATCACATTTTCATTAACTTGCAAAAAGCTGTGAAAAAAGAAAAGTAACTGGAATTACAGCAGGTGTTTTATTGCTGAATCATTTGAAATCCAGCATAACCCATCTTTCCTAAGCTGTAAGTAGCAAAGAGTGCTGTACAACAATTTTCTGATGTTTTTAGAGATATGCCAGGACATCAGCCCATGTGAAGCTGGCACAGGATTACTTTCCCCAATACAAAAGAAGACGACATTTTTGCAAAGCTATCCTAGTAACTCATCAGGAAAAAAAGAGTTGTAAGTGATCTCAAGATTGTGGTCCATGGCAGAGATTAAATGTCACACAGTGAGATTTTATTGACTCATTTTCTGCCAACTCTTCTTAAAAGAATGGCTTTCTAGGCAAGATTGAATGGATGGTTACTCACAGGTGTCTCAGTCTCTTAGGATTGTAACCATGGCATTTATATTTCATAAAATCTACTTACATAAAGTAATAGTCACGGGCAAGTTGTCTTTGTGTGCAAAATACGATTTCTATTGTTACATTCTTGCTGGAAACGACCTCTTCTTGGGAAGAATTACCAAACCCAGAAGTATATTTCCTTTCCTTCACGCTAGTTTTCAAATTTTTCCCTACAAAGCTGTTTATCTTGTGCCTTTACAGAGTAAAAGAGGAGCTACTGTTCAAGGCTTTCTTTAGCTGTCACTGATAGCAGTGTCAACATTAAAATGTTTCTAATAGATTTAAACTCCTTCCAGTTATCGTGCTGTCTAACATTCAGCCTTCTGGTTACATGCCACCTGCTGAGCATCTGAGGTCTACAACTTCTGAGACACATTTATGGATCAACTGGCCCTCATACTCTGACCTTGAAAGTATTGAGAGGTTAAATTCCAGTGAGGAATTTAAATGTCAAAGCACATAGGTGTTAGGGATGTTCTCACAAAAACCTCCATTACAGATTACAGAATTGGAGTATATTTATTGTGAACATTCTCAATACACAAGTGAGCAGACTTTGAATGCTCTCTTAAGGAGACTCTGGCACAGTGGGAGATAAGGGATAACAAGTTTCTTTGTTTTTGGCTGTCTGATTAGTGTAGGACAGGCTTTGACATAGAAAATAAGCATTTTCATAGATCATGGACAAAAGTAATTTCTCTAATAGGTAAGGCAAGACACTTTCACTATGACTCTGGTTGAAAATCACTTCTTAGAGAAGATCCTTTCTACTTTGGAGTAAATCTAGGCACAGGAGTGAATCCTATTCACATTATGAATAGTTTTCTAAATCAGTGTTATGTTTTTGCATTTCTTATGTTAACATTTAATTACTGAATAAACTTAATAAATTGCAGAAAGAAAAAAGTATTTATATGGATAGACTAATGTAATAAAAAATAAAGCACAGTATCTAATAATATATTTTTATCTTTAACTTGTCACAATAATAAACCATTGCTTAGCATTGCATGAGGTAGGGTACTCTTGCTACTGATGCACACAGATCAGCATATCTGTGAACATAAAAGTAATTTTGATACAATATTTAACTGTCTTAACTTCACTGTAGCAGAGTATTTTCTATCAAAAAAATCATAAAATCATAGGATAATAGAGTGGTTTGGATTGGAAGGGATCCTAGACATCATCTCCTTACAACTCTCTACCCTGGGCAGGAACATCTTCCACTAGACCTGGGTGCTCTGAGCCCTGTCTAACCCAGCCTTGAACACTTCCAGGGATGGGGCAGCCACAGCTTCTCTGGGTAACCTGTGCCAGGGCCTCACCACCCTCACAGGGAAAAATATTTTCCATATATTTAATGTAAACGTGCTCTTAGTTGGAAGTCATTCCCTCTTGTCCATGCCCCTGTAAATAGTTTCTCTCCATCTTCCCTGCAAGTTCCCTTCGGGGACTGAAAGGCCACAATTCGGTCACCCCAGAGCCTTCTCTTCTCCAACCTGAACAATCCCAGCTCTCCCAGCCTTTGCTCCCAGCAGAGCTGCTCCATCCCTCTGATCCCCTCGGTGCCTCCTCTGGGCTGGCTCCCACAGGTTCCTGTCCTTCCTGTGCTGGCCCCAGAGCTGATGCAGCCCTGCAGGTGGGCTCTCAGCAGAGGGGGCAGAGGGGCAGAATGCCCTCCCTGCCCTGCTGCCCACGGGGCTTTGGAGCAGCCCAGCACAGAAGGGGTTTCTGGGCTTTGAATATGTCCTAAAACTCCCAAGGATGATTACTTGCTTGGACCAGCATCTCACAATTTATGTTCTCAAGGCTCTGGTTTCTCTCAAAAATAGAGCAGACTTTCATTTCTTTAATATGTGGAAGAAGCACATAAAACTCCCCTTTGCAGGATTCTACCTAGATATAATCACTGATAATTGCTAATTCCATAGCACATGTGAGATTTAGAGACAATATTTGCAATAATATATGTGGAAAAGTCCAGTATTGAGTAAACCAGGTTTTGAAGCTGATCTTTAAGTGCTCAGAATTTACTAAGGTAGCAGTCTAATTTTAGCCAAACTGAAAGCATTTGACAATCTGCATTTGTTAAAGCCTAGAAGTAATTTGTAGGTAAAGGAATTAATTGTGTCTCAAAACCACTTATTTAATTTCATAAGCCCATGCTGTTTTACTGTCATAACTTCTGGCTCAGCAGGAGAAAGGTCTCATGTAGATGCAGACATAGAAAATACAGACATTTTTACTCTAAAATGTATTAGATAAGGGTTATAAACTTTGTTTTCTGTCTTTTTTCTCTTCCATAAAGGTTAAGCCTGGCTGACTCTGTGAAAACATGTAAATAGAAAAATTTTAAATCTTCTAATTCTAAAAATTGGCGAAGTCTCTTTCTTCATGAGGAAAATCACTGAATTACGTTTCTCATTAAAGTAAAAAAAAAGAAAGAAAAAAGAAAAAAACATCACCATCATCATATTTTTATATATTGTGGTGCAATGGAAAATGATCCAAACCTCACTGGGTTGCTATTGACACTAAAAATGTCAATATTGATTAATGGATATTCCATTTTTGAAACTAAACATATCAGACATGCAAACTCAGTATTATAACAATTCAATATATATTATTTTGAAAATGAGATGTTTCATAACTACATGTACTCTCAGTCAAAATGTCTTAGCTGGAAGATAATCGCTTGATAACTTTGGCTTATGCCCCAACACCTCAAATAATGAAGACCTGTACATGAAAACTCCCAAAGCTGTGACTGGAAACCAGTGTCCTATCGAAGTATGAATGCTTAAATGTAGAAATATGAAATATTTTTTCCTGCAAACACAGACTATGCTAAACAGAGGGGATCCCCACTGACCATTGCATCCAACTCCTGACTCCACACAGGACAACCAAAGAGTTAATTTTTAAGTTAACTCGTTTATCTATTATTGTTGTACTTCTTTGGACACATTCTGATATTTTTCTATTCTTATGTTGTGCAGCCCAAGAATGCACAGAATTCTTGAGGAGGCTGCACTAATTCTGAGTACAGTGGGACAATCACTTCTCTCAACTGTGCTTCTATGTGCCCTGAGATTAGCTTGGCCTTTTTGGCCACCAGGACACATCATTAGCTCATATTGAACTTATTAGCAACACAACCCCCCAGATGAATTCTGCAGTACTGCACTCCAGCCTCTTTTCCCTTTGCCATAACTGAGGATTACACCATTCCATGTGCAGAATGCAGCATTTGCACTTGTTAAAATTTCATATTTTCAGGGATTGCCCAGCACTTGTATTTATCAAAATCTCTGTAAGGACTCCCTATCCTTGAGGAATTAACAGTTCCTCTTAATTTAGTGCTGTTGGCAAATGTCCTTAGTGTGCACTCAAATTCTGTGTCCAGACATTGATAAAAAACATTGAAGAGATGTTCTTTTGCCTTTCTTAAAGGACAGAGCAGTAATTTGTCTTCAACATGTCCATTTCCTGTCTTTTTGCTTTCTTGACTTTAGCCCCCCAAGACCTCCCCCTCCAAAATATCAGTCGAAATCCAGATTGAAATATAGCTTCAAGAAAGTTCAGATCTACATTGGCACTGATAAATTTATGTTTTAGTGTGTCCTTCATCCCACCCTGAAGCAAAAAAAAAAAAAGGAAAAAAGGAATAGATTAAGAGAAATTCTTTAAGAATTCTTTAAGAATCCACATTATTACTGAGCTGTTAAGGGAGAGATGGCCAAGAGACACTACAGAGGGAGGTTTTGGATGTGGTAGCAATAAAGTAAAGAGAAAAGAAAGTTTTCTCTTCTATTAGAAAGGGCTTATCACAGATGAGTATCTAGTCATGATAACAGAACACAGATTGATAAAGGGATCTCTGGAAATAATCTATTCTAAACCATCTCAAGCATGGTCAGCCAGGGCAAGATGTTCAGGACAGTGTCCAGTTGTGTAAATAAGACAAAATCTTAATGATAAATTGATTACAGATCATCACCATCACGTCAAGGGGTTATTTCTCTGAACATCTTAAATGGATAATGACTATGCATACATGATTATACATTTGTCTCAAAGTCAATGTAAAGCATCTAAGTTACAATTGCTAGTTTACTTCATTTTGCACATAATGAAAATAAACCAACTTATTACATTGATACACTATATATGTACTGGCTCTGCATTTGGCTAGGCTAGAGTTAATTATCTCCATTCTGTCTTGTATAGTTCTGTGTTTTGTGTTTGTGATCAAAGCAGGGTTGACAGCACATGAGAGTAGCATTTGTATAACACCAAGGCCTTTCTGCCTCTCACATCACCCCATCAGCAAGGAGGATGGGCTGTGACAAAAAACTGGAAGGGGACAGAGTTGTGCCAGCAGGCCTCAGTTGACCCAAGGAATATCCAATATTGTATGACATTATAATCAAGAGTAAAAGCTGGGAGACAAAGGAAAGGGTAGAGGAACATTTTCAGAGTGATGGTGTTTGTCTTCTCAAGTCACCATGAGAGGTGCTGGCCTTGCTCTTTTGGGGATGGTGAACACTTGCCGGCCCAGGGGAAGAAGTGAATTAATTCTATTTCCTGCTTTGCTTGCACATGGAGCTTTTATTTTACCTATTAAACTGTTTTGAATTCAACCCATGAGTTTTCTCACATTTATCCTTCTGATTCTCTGCCCCATCCCACCAGATGAGGGGCAGGTATGGAACACACAGCTGGGTGGGTTTAGCTGCCTGCCAGAATTGACTCACAAGAGTACCATGCACGGTACATATGCAGGTGCATTCAGGCACTATCAAAATTATTATTGCAACCAAATCTTATTTTCTTTCATCCCTAAGAGAGAAAATGATTCAGGGGGGTTGATCTGGCCAAGGATATAGCAAGTTATATTCAATTACCTGCTTCACAACAGTATGTCTACATGATGCTGCACTAGTCGTCAGGAGCATCTATGAAAATTTCTCTCAAAGGCTGTAATAAGAGTAACAAGACACTATGGCAAAAATGTTCCAAGAAACCAATGTTCCCAAGCTCTCATTCATGTGAGCTGATTGGGCAATAAGGCACACAACTGCCACAGTCCTACACTGTGTATGAGCTTAAAATTCTTACTGAGAGGCAAACTGCAATAACTAGGTCCTGAAACTATATTTATGTGCTTAAAGAGCTACCAGCTGAACTTCTAATTGGTTTTGCTGTGACTATGCTTCTGTGCATATATGTAACTAAAGGCATTTCTTCTCAATTACTCAACTTTAAAAAGCAATAATAGCTCATTTTAGTAGATGTCATCTTATTTTCATTTCATTTGTTCTTTTCCAGTTTCTCCACAACTTTTTTTTTCTCCTTTTCTTTAGAAAGAGATAATTTTCCAATTCTCCCCCGATTTTGCATTGCTTTGCAGTTTCTCCTGTTTCCGCTTGATTGATTTGGGGTTTTGGTTAGAGTTTTTTAGTTGTTTTGTGTTTTTTTTTCCCAGCCTCAAGACTTTAGAAATTGTAGATGGTTATTCATTTTCTCTCTTACCAATTATACCCCAGCAGCTGTTTGTAAAAGAAAAATGACAAGTTAGTCACTTCCCTGTCTGTATTGAACTGTGGGCAAAAGACTGAACTTGGTGCAGGGAGGAACTGAGTAATCAGCCTTCCTTTACAGCCAGATTCACATTTAAAAGAATTCAGAAAAATGAATCATTCTAAAAGATGATAATACACTACTTTGCACCTTGGGAAGTAATTTCAGGCTCTGGCACATGAGCTCTGGCACCAGCAATTTAAGACAAAACTGTGCCCAACTCTCTGCCCACCCACAGATTAACCTTCTGTAGCAGTGTCATCCTGCTTTGTGCTCCCACTCATTTGCTGCCACTCAGATTAGCTGAAACTTGAACAACTAAAATGTGAATACTCTGATTTTTCTCAGTTGTAGATATAATATTTACACCTATTACACTTCTTTCAATTATGATCCAAAACAGTAGAAACTTTGTGATGGTTGAGACACAATAATATTTCTTTATATCTGGACAGAAACAGGTCTTAAATCTTTACATGGTCAATTAAGATCCAATTGGATTTATACTAACACTCAACTCATTCAGCAGAGGGGCAATTGATGATCTGGGAGGAAGGATTAGAGAAGAACAACCTGAGAGGAAAAAGTGAATTGTGAAAGAATTAAAATAGTCTCACCATTTTTTTTTTTTTTTTGGACATTTGAGGGTTTGCTCATTTACCTGAGTTCTGTAAGGTAATTCCAAATGACTTGAGGATCTCATTAGCCATCTTGGTTACCACACAAAATGATCTGAAAACGTCTAATTCATATAAGTACCTATCTGTCTATTCCAATCTGTCCTTTACTTACTGTGACTTTAAATCTTATTCTTCCATCACTATTTGTAATTGTTTCAGCCATCTGATCATAGGTGAACATTTTGGTGAAAACAAGTGCAAAAGGGCATTAATTACTTCAGCTTACTCAGTACTTTTAGCCAACCATTTTCTTGTCTTGAAAGAAGCAGCATGATGCTTGATTTCTCTTTGTTTCTCCACTCTCTACATTGCGCATGGACAATATTTCATTACATACACTTGGTACCCTTTGCTGACATCAGCACAGAGCCTTGACATTTTTGCTTTTGTTCATGTAAACTTCTGCTGTATTTCTGTCCTTCCTAATCTTCAATGTTTTACTTGAAGTGTATTTTGATAACACGTGTTGGCCAAGTTGATCTCCTGCTATTCCTTTGATTTTTCCTTCTTAATTGAATTGTTTCCATTTGAAACTTCTGGATCTGGCATTTGCTTAAAAAAGCATTATTGCTGCCATCATCATTATCAATCATCATCATCATCATTATCATCTTCACTATTATTTTGTCTTGGAACATCTTGCCAAGAGAACTCATCAGCCAGTTTTTCAAGTTGAGTGAAGTAATTTTTCCTAAATCCATTATTTTGCATTTCTGCTAATGCTCCTTATTGTCCTGCAAGTTCTGAACTCTGTCACCTCCTGGCCCACTTGTCCAAGTCACCTGCTATTCTGCATTACAGACAGTTCCTCCTTGGCAATATGCTGCACACCTGGGACTCCTCCATCTCTTTATTTCCACTTCTGTAAGCAAGTAGGAGCTCACAAGACTTTTAGCTCATTTTAGGCATGTCAAGGTTTTGAGATATCTGTATAACTCTGAAGATATGACTTGAGACAAGTGGACTGTCCTCATCCTTTTGGAGGGTCAGCAAGAGAACTTTTTGTACAGCATCTAAAATGCTAAATTTGGATTAGTCATTGAATTCCACCCTGAGTCCCAAAGCATGTCCCTCCAAAAGGATGTTTTCATTTACTTTTCTGTTGAAGACTGTGTTCTGAATGACTTTGCACTTGTGTGTGAAAAGTCTCATTCAGCTAATACTGATGTTGACAATGTCAGGTGTTATCAGATATTTTCAGCCTCCATCCGTGACACCCTGAGAACAAGCCTGTGCATCTCTGATACATGGAACAGCAGCTAATTCTTTAGCCCTTCCTCTCCATCCTGAGCAAGATATTTTTCCTCAAATTAATATTCAGGTTTTGAATTGTCCAATTGTGTCTCTAATGTACTAATTCATACTTCAGGGAATGAAATAAAATTTCAGGATCCTCCTTCACTTTCCTGTACCAGTCTGTTCCTTCTGGAAGACACAAAACACTAGCACAAACACATCCACAGTTTGATAAGACAGTATAAAATTAGAACAGCTTTTCTTCTTCTTTTTTTTTTTTCCATGACCTTGTATTTCCAAAGATAAACACCTTTACTTTTGTGTATCATCTGCTGTTGATTTATGAATAAGGAAAGGCTCTTCCAAATGGGCTTTCTCCCTCATGAAAGAAACAAATCTAGTTTCACTTGCTGGAAGTTTCTCTAGCTGACTTTTTTCAGCCTCTTCGGCTTTACAGTGAATATTCTTTAGGGTACAGACACATGAGCATTTATATTCATAAATATAAATTAATGAACAGGCTGAATTGTAAAGAATCAGAACACGCTTAGTAAATCATTACGAATAGCTTTAACATTTTTGATTTCTCTCTGCAGTATTTAAACTACAGGAGTTCAAAGCCCAATAAAAGTTTTAAAAAGGAGGAGTTTTTAAAACACAATGAGTTTTTTTTGTAGTGAGTTGGTTTTGTGTTTGGTTTTTTGTTTTTTTTTTTTGCAACTAAAGTAGCTCTTGTGGGAATGGAAATATTTACTTGCATAAATAGAAAAACTGGATTCAACTGTTTATCAGAGAGAGAAGACTGTGCTCACTTATGTTGTAAGGCTTAGCATAGGTCACCATGGTCACAGATTCTGCCCTCAGAATTTGCTTCACCTTCAGAGCAGAAGTAATTCCTCCATATGGAATTGGGGAAAACTGAGCTTATTAACATAGGAGTGGCACCAAGTGACCTTGTGAGTCACTTTTGTTTATTGCATTTCAGTATCACTGAGAAAGCCACCTGATGCATACTAAATTTAAAAAGAAAAATTGTTAGGAATCTACATAATGAATACAAATGGGAGTATACTGACAGGACTAAAAGTGGTATGCTGCACAGAAAAAAAAAGAAAATAAAAAGGCATGCCCCTGCAAACAACCTTCCAAGGCAGTTCAGTTTGTTTTGAAGTTATTACTTTTGGTGCAGTAGAAAACTGCTTTTAAATCCTGAACCCATTTTACATTCTGAAATTTGTAATTATTTGCTTTGTGCTTAATATGTTCAAGCTAATATCCATAAAATCTGGGATTTCAGAAGAATCAAGGACTCACATTAAGATGCTTTCTTTTCTTCTTTCAAGAATTAACTGGTCTCTATAGTATTCCCTGAACACTACATACTTTTTCTTCCTCCTTATTTTCCTTATTTCTTTCTTTATTATTTTCTCTTTTTCCCCCTTGTTACTTCCTTATTATTTCTCATTTTTCTTACCCTAACTCCTTGGTTTTTTCTCTGTTGTGGAAGACCTCCACAATTGTGGCCAAGATTGGTGTCTCTTTTTCTTAATGGGACTTGCAGGGAATAATGGAATAGCTGAAGGTGAAATTAATAAATGAAAGCCAGAGGAAATCCTTCCCACCCTGGATACCACAAAAAGAGACACGTCATAGCTCAGAATAAGCTCTTTTTTTTTCTTTTCTTTTTCTGGAACAAGATGTCTAAGACTGTAGAACTAAGATTAACTGAGATCATACCCTTCCCTTGCATTATGATCAATAATCCTTTAAGAATTAATTTGATGGATTGTTTGTATTTAAAAGACTACCTTTTAAACCTGTCACACAGTAATAGAGTGTCTTCACAGTTTCACAGTTTTTCTCCCTAGTGATATCTGAAGAGGTGCCAGTTTCTGCCTTCTAAGTTAAACAGATATCACAGAAACAGATAGCTCAAGTTAGAATCTCTGTTTTCTAGGAAATTATACATTTTTTTAACATATAAGCACATTATAAAGTAATTATTGTTCCAGCTCAGCTCTTACTGAGGCCTCCAAAACAATAAAATGTCCCTCTGTATTTGACCATGTATAAATCTTACCTTTGCGATTTCTGTCTCAGATTATCTTAATGTACTGTGCCCTTTCCAGGCTTGCTCTCAGTAATTGCCCCTTTCTCTGGTTACTACAGCAAAACACTTTTTTAGTTTTCAGTTCCCAGTCTGAAATCTGCTTTTCACTTATGTCCCATGACGAAATCTGATTGTGCTGATGCCAGGCAGCATAAAGACCCACTTAGCTGATTGCATCCATACCCACCTCTTCAGATTTGAAGCAGGGTTAGCAGCTTATGAAAGATCAAAGTCTCTCTCATCAAGTGAGAGAATATGTATTAACCAGATAGAGCTTGCTCAATATCAAAATGTAGGAATGAATTTTAATTGTACTCTGAAGGAATAAAAGCACATACATTCTGAGCTGGTACAATGTGAATACTACATAAATACATCAAATTTCGAAATTTTCCATTCTGCTTAATCTTGAGTGAAATCCAGAGTCCTTCAATGTTGCTAAATATTAATCATTATTCTGATAAACTGTGAACCAATGTTAACTTTTTTTTTGACAGGACATGAGACAAGACCACAAAACTTAGTTGTGGGCTTAGAGTATAGCTGGAGTTTAGCTTGAATCTTCAGAAAATGACTGAAAGCAGGAATCCAATCCATCAGTCACATGAACATTCCACAAGACTTTGCATCTTTTTCAGCTGTGTCATTAAGAACTTGGGCAAAATGATAGGATATAGCTATAGAAAGAAACAGCAATACAAAACTACACTGAATGTGGGTTTAAAAAGATTTACATCCCAAAGGAAGAACAGTCTTCATGGTAATCATCCAAGAAATTTGAACTTGAATTTATTCTACCTCTACTTCTACAGATTCCTGGGAATTAGTTTACTTAGGAGAGATGGATTAAAAGTAGACACAGTATGTGCCTTTTACAGTGCAGATATAAATCTTTCTAACATTAATGGAGGTTCTGAAGACACACCATCAAGAATACATAGAGACTTATGCCAGAAAGCTAGGAGCAAAACATAAGTGTATTAGCAAAATGTACAGACAGTAAAATGAGCCTATTAATTAGAAATTTCTTCTTACTTGGAATCAATAATTAATAATCATGAGATAAAAAATGTTACAGAACTAACGCCATCCTAACATTCATATATTTAAAAATGTTTAAAAATATTTAAAAATAAGAGTAAGGATAAACTTTGAAACAAGAAAGAAAATAAACATTCATTGAACCTGTGAGACAACAGCTGTATTCATAAATTGTGAACATTGGACAATCCATGAAAACTTAGATCTACAGCTGGTCATAAATTAAGACTAAGGACCAAAACTTATGGTCTTCCATGTGGCTACACTAGCTGAAGTCTGAGGGCTAAGGATTATTTATTAGTCTATAAGCTGGTTAGTTGTGATTTAGGGAGAAGCCCCAAAATTCAAATTAACTTTTTCTGTCTGGAAATCATATTACTGACTCAGTTTCTAGAAGTACTGTGCTTAAATACATACACACATGAAAAAAAAAAAATAAAAAATCAGGCAGTCCTGAGTCTAGAACAGTAACAAAAAGATATAAATCTAATAACTGCTCTTGAAGGTCAACATGTTTTTGCCTATTTATTTACAATTTAACAAACTCTGAAATAAAAAGCTCTCACTGCAGCCTCCTGGGGATATACTGAAAAGTAGTGATTTTATCTTCACAGTTAAATGCTCTATAAATGGCACTGACATCTTCCTGCAGCTAAGAACCAAATTAAGCAGGGATGGTGTTAGCGGTGATGGAAGGAGTCAAGAGCAAAAAAATCTCAAGCTCTCAACCCACTGTTGAAATTCAAGTGCATCCAAATCCAGTATTTGCAAAGAATTATTTGCTTTGACTAGCAAATAAAAGCTCCAATAGAAATATTCCTGAATGAAGGCTGCAAGGGGCAGCTGTTTTTTAAAACATTGTAACCAACATTACAAGAAAAAGAACAAAAGGTTGACAGTAAGATAAATACAAAAATTACAGCTTGAAAATAAATCTGCAATTTGCCACAAACTGCTTAGAAATTTCACATGAACTCCAAATTCTTTTGGCTTTGGCTATTTCATCTTGTCCCTGAATAGTTCGTGAAAAAGTTGAGTGTGATGACATTATTTGTAAGCCATGTCACAAAAATCACCTCATAAACCCCAATTCTGACAGTATTTATATGTAACCCTCTGTCTGGCAATTTATCCCAACTCTACCATGTTATTTATATAGCACCAATAGCCTGCAGGATTTATTACAGGCATGCAGGAAGACATATGGGTAGATTCTTCTCTCATTTATACTAGCATAAATCAGAACTACTGAAGTCACTGGAGTTCTACTTGTTTAAAGGTGGACTAAAAATGCTCTGTACCAATCCCAAACTTACCAGTAACTTTTCTACCTATTAATGTCAGATAGTTTTTATTTCTGTTATCTAAACTCATCCTTTTATCCAACCTCAGCTGAGTTACTTAAACCTTTTAAAGAGTAAGGCTTTTTGCCATTGTCTTTATATTTTTGACTCAGATATTATCCAAATTTCTTCCTTGAAGCCATACTTATGTCAATGGAGTAGTTCCAAATGGTATTAATTGTGCCATTTTATGAATTTAGGAACAATATTTAAAAACCTTGAAATATTTATGGCACCTGCACATTACTCAGTCCAGCAGTTTGGATGTAGTCATGTCTGTTCAGGACTTGAGTTACTCAAGGACATTTGGGAAACTGAAACATTTTGGGCATTTACGGAGCTTCATTTTAGAAAATTCTGATGTAAAATTATCAATATTTACCAAAATTTTCAAAACCTGCAATGACATTTAAGCCCAGAATATCTAACCTTTCTTTGTAGCTATGATGCCACTGTCCTTTAAAGCATTTTTTGGTGTGTATATTTTACTTGCAAAGCAATTTGCAGCAGCAAGGACACGAGGGTTATCAATGTGTTAGAAACCAAAGAGGCTTCTGAGTACACAAGTGCAGTGCTCCAGTGGGTGACTGTAAACCCTTCAGAGAGGATAGGCAGGGAAGGAGAGATGATGCCTCAAGTCATGCCAAGGGTGGTTTAGATTGGACACTAGGGAAAATTTCTTCACAGAAAGTGTGGTCAGCCATTGGAACAGGCTGCCCAGGGGAGTGGTGGAATCCCCACTGGAAGTGTTCAAAAATTTGTGTGGATGTGGCACTTGAGGACAGTGTTTAGTCACGAACTGGCAGTACTGGATTAACAGCTGGAATCAACCATCTTGGAAGCCTTTTCCAATTTTCACAAATCTGTGAATTTATGATTCAATAATTCTCTTATAGTTCAACAGAAGATAGAATGAACTCTTCATCTTAACATCCAGCTTATTCTTTTGGATCTGCTGAGTGAACATCAGTAGTGAGGGCTGAATTGGTGGATGCAGGTGGAGACTGAATAGAGTGGGTAGGAAAAGGCCACTTATTTTCCCAGAGCCCATTGACCCCAAAAGAGTCTTGAAATGTTTCTTCAGTAAATCTTCACACAGGGAATAGCAAAGTTCTTATGTTTAGTGACAATAAGGACTGAAATAAAACAGAATTCATTTTGTAATTGTGAGACTGGAAATCCTACACATGATTAAATAACTTATGGAACAGGACAGAGAAACAAGAAACATTTAAATCAATCTGTTTAGAGGTTGGTTGTCTTATATAACTACCACATTTTGCACACCTCCATGTCTGGCATTTATGCAATTATTTCAGGAAACAATTTGCATAATCAAAAGATTTGCATATGCTCACCTTAAGCAGAAGGATATATTTCATGCTGATGAATGTGTCAGCCTGTTTGACAGTTTGGGTGAATGAAGACTACAACTAGAAACACAATGTTCATTGTGCCTTCCACTCTTTCCCATTCTATTTGTAATGCTGAAAAACTGCAAGGATCTTGAAAGCACAGAGAATGTGAAAATCTATTTTCGTTTGTCCCCCCACTCTGTGTTAACTTTACTTTTCAGCTGCTTTTTCACACTCCTTAAATGTCTTCTCTTCTTCATACTTGTCCTTATCAAGGGTTGCCACCCTGTTCTTCACATCTTGGTTATCATACATAGCACTAGTTACTGAGCCAAAATCATCCCAACAGACATGCTGGCATGGATTGCTAAATATTTGAAGTGTGTGTGGCAGCTCTTCTTCTTCACAGTCTGATCAAAATTTACCCCTGGCAGAGGATATAGGAAATGGCCTTGCATTAACTTTGCCTCTCATATTTAAAAGGTACTTGCAGTGAATCTAGACATTTTGTTGGCTTTCAGCATAGGTATGAAGTCTTGTTCTAGTATGGCATTAGGATTTCATGCCCTTGGTGAAAATGAAATAATCATTATACTCCATGTAAACAAGGGCGTGATCTGCCAGCCATAGATCTGCAAACTGAATTCTTGTCTTCTAATTCTAGCATTTGCAATATTTAGTTTTTCCTTGTGCTCAGAATAAAATCTGGGATTGCTGTAGCCATGCAAGAATGAAGGGATACAGGCTGTTTGTGCAGCCTTTCCTTCAAGAAAATTCTAAAAAAAAGGCTAGGGATGGAAAGAAAAAACAACGTAATTCCAAGATTCGTTGTCATTCTACTCATCCAACAGAACTCCACTGAAGGACCTGGCATGAAGCTCTATCTACATTCAATTGACAAAATCTATACTAACTTGAGAATTGATTTTACTGAATTACATTGGGATGCTTTCAGTGGCATTTTCAATAAAATTCGCTGAGAACAAAACATTAAAACACAAATTATTAGGTGCATTTCACTGGTACTTGTATGGCTGGATTAGTAGCATTCTGTTTGGATTGTGACCAGAAATTACTAAGCCTCTGATCCTTGAAGTTTTCATGAATAACACAAAAGAAAGCTACTAATCTTTATTATTCATTTTTGCAAGATTCCAGCTGTGCCATTAGTGAGAAGAATTATCAAAAAATTAAGAACTGTAGTACTTCTATACCTAATAATTGAAATCTTAGTGATGGAAAATGAAAAGCATCGGTGTCTACCTTTAGGTCCTTCAGCCTTACGGGTTCCTTTTGCAGTCATTCATACCAAGTCCAGAAAGTCCTGCTGAATTTTTCAAAAGTTTAACAATGTCCCCAGAAATACATATACACTTTGGCTTTTCTGGACTGCTTCCTGGGAAATGTTATCTTGGAGGTTGGCAAATATATACATTTTAAAAAAATATAAAAATCTCTATTTCTGATGATTCTGAAACATATGCCTCAGAAATATGTTTTGATGAGTCTTTTCTATTTTTAATAAAATCTCAGAGTTAACACATTGAGTGAAACTTGCTGTCTGAACACAATGTTCAGAGCACTTTAATTTTTTATCCTGTAAATTTGTTGGGCTTTAAAAGTAGAAATACATTGATCTTTTTATGTTAAAGTATCATCTCCTAAAAAAAAAAATGGAAAGAGCAAGAAACACAGTAAAAACCCAACTTTTTTTTCTGTGCAAATAAAGAAAATTTTAGAGCAAATGACATTTTTGGACACAGGTGTATGAAACTCATTATTCTTTTGTATATTTAATTCCAATTAATACCATTTCAGTCACTGGAGCAGGTACTTGACTCTAAACCTGTACCTCTGGCAACAATCAGTGCCAGGATGCCAGGTTAGTTTTGTTCTGGCTTATACCCAGATATCTACAACTACCACACAACCTCTCACTCTCTCCCTCCTGAGAAGGAGAACTGGAAAAATGTAAAGCACAGGGGGGAGATAAAAAGAATTTAATAATTGAAATAAAATATAAAATCAACAGCAGCAACAAAAACAGCACGAAGACAGAGGAGAAGACGAAGAAGAAGACAAAGGAGAAGACGAAGGAGAAGATGAAGGAGAAGGAGCCAGGGAGGGGAGTAAAACCCAAGAGAAGCAAGTGATGCTCCAGGTATTATTCATCACACATTCACAGATGCCCAGCCTGCTGCCCATCCAGCTGCTTCCAGTTTATATACTGGACATGATGCTATGGAATCCCATTAGACACTTCAGGTCAGGTCTCACAGCCATGCTCCTTCCCAGCTGCTTCTGCCTCTGCATCCTGGCAGAGCTTGGGGAACTGAAAAGTCCTTGACTTAAACTAAGAACAATTTAGCAACAGCCAAACTATCCGTGCGTTATCAACGTTATTCTCATACTAAATACAAAACACAGCACTGTACCAGCTACCAGGAAGAAAATTCAATTTCTCAGCCAAAACCAGGACACCTAAATATGGATTTATTAAAACAATTCCTATACCTCAGATAGTTCTGCAACATAATACTGATTTTCTGGCAAAATTCCCTTGTTCAGATTAAAAACTCTTTCCTGGCAGAGAAATCACTAGCCACTGTCAACAAACTGGAAGGCTCCTCAACAGCATCAAGGCTAGGGTAAGGATGGACTGTGAGATGTTTGTCCTCAGAAATGCTGACTTGTGCTGCTGTCCAAAGTAAAGGACAGTGGACAGGCAAGAATATAGAGCTCAAACCCACCACAGTGCATGCCTACAGCTATTCTGAAGAACTTGGACCAGCTTTATGTAAAAAAAGACCTTTAACATTTTCCTTGATATCTAATCTTGAAAATTTTTGACAGTGATGATGATTATATAGAATATTTCTGCCTAAGGATGCTCAAATTTTTTCTGTCACTGAGCAAACCTCAAACAACTTTCTTCCTGTGAGGTAGGGCTTTTGTCTTAACTAGGATGAGATCAAGGATAGAGCACAAATTGAAGCTATTAAGAACAAATGGTTATATTGGAAGTTTAAGATTAATTTGGCTGAAGTTAAAAATAAAAAGGAATATTATCTGGAAGATAGCTAATTAAGAAGTAGAATAAGTAAGTAAATGTTTCTTCTGGCCTGACCCAGAATAAAATGTAAATCATAGTTAGTTTAGGTGAAACAGAGGTCACATCTTTTAAATACTTAGATTAGTGAATTTTGAATTTATTCCTCTTTTATTCACCCTTTAAATTTCAAATACTACATCCAAATCAATTACTATATTAATACTCAAATGATTTAAAAGAAAAATAGAGGTGCTACAGAAATCTGAAAGTCAAGCCCTAACATCATTTGATATGACATAGACCTGACAAAAAAATTCAGATATTAACTTCTGAAACATTCTTAAAGGGAATAATTATATTAAAATATTAATTAATTAATAATTATATAAAATATTAAAATATTAGCCTTGCAACCAGTTCTGTAAATGTGCTGGCTTAAAACACAGCTAGAAAATTAAACTCGTTCAAGCTGCTCCCTTTTCTCCCTACCTCTTCTCATAATAGAGGAACATTAGGAGGGCTTATAAACTAGAATTGCAATTTACAATAATTAAAATTTGAGTAACTACAATGGGAACAGACCTCAACACAGCCAGTGTTGTTAGCAGCTAGCTATAAAATGAGCTTGCCTCGGGGCTGCTTCCATAAACTTTTGTGGGTCACCAGTGGTGTCTTCTGGTGGTGCCCTCAGCTGGGATGGAGGCTGCTGTGGACAAACAGGAGTTTCAGCTCACAGGCTGCTGGAGGCTGACCACTTCCCACTGGGAAATCTCACTGGCAGTGACCCTGCAGAGTGGCCCAAGAGCTAAGCAAGGTGTGTGGAGGAGACTCAGGGTTCTTCTAAAGTTTTTTTTGAGATTTAACTGGCCTCTGTGCACACTTGCTCCTCTTAAGCCCTGGCAAACTCTCTGAACAAAGGCACAACTCCCCAGCTACTTTTTTGAACAGGAAACACAGCGGCAGATTTGGAAAGAGAGAACCCACTCAAAACAGCCACCTGAACTCCCAGCACTTTAACTATGCTGGTCTATATCCTTGAGAAATCCTAGACAGCTCCTGACACGGAAATGATGAGATTGTCAGTAGATAAGACATTTCCATCAGGTGCTCAGGTGCTGTGAGGAGCAGGAGGTGAGCCAGGCATCTCTGCAGCCCCTGGAGAGAGAGAGAGCACAGCTGGCCAGGGATCCACACTGCAGCCTCTGGAGGACCCCACACTGCAGTACATGGATGTTCCTGAAAGAATTGCAGTCTGTGGAGAGTCAATGCTGGAGCAGGTTTATCGTGGAGGATGGCAGCCTGTGGGAAGGACCACAGTGAAGCAGGGGAAGAGTGTGGGAAGGAAGGAAAAGTAGAAAGGAGCTGTTATGGGGGTGGGGTTTTTTGTCTTTTTTTCTCACCATCCAACACTACTTTAATTGGCAATAAATGAAATTATTTTTTCCCAAGTCAAATGACAGTTTTTTCAAGTCCATGACAGTAACTGTTAAATGATCTCACTGTCCTTATCTCAACCCATGAGATTTTCAATCTTGTTTTCTTTCCCCCAGTCCTGTTTAGGAGAGGGAGAGAGTGGCTGAGCAGGCATGTGGCATTCAGCCAAGGTTAACCACAATAAACAGTAGAAATGGTTCATGTAGATGTAGGAAGAGATTCAAAGTACAGTCTTGCACACATATAAGATGTTTCAGAGATATTTTACATGTAAGTGGTATAATCAAAGTGGATGGTTCATGTGCTGGAGTATCTTATAGGACTATGATCAGCTGGAGACTCTGAAATTAGGAAAGCAACATTTTGGAGAGTCTTATGCCATTGAGCTGAAGGTGCTGCTGTCAGCAATGGAGACACCCATTGCATAAAGCTGTGGGGCACCATCCTGTTCAGGAGACTTGACTCCCCACATGACCCTGATGTCAGTAATTTGGTTTCCCTTTTTAACCAATGCTCTCTCTGTGCAGTGAAATTGTTATCTACAACAATAAAGGAATCTACACAAGCCTAAATGCTTCTCCTAATCATCATCTACAATTCAAATAATCTGTTCTGTCATTGTTTAGTAAAGTGAAACCGAAATTTAAGAGAGAACTTAAAAGATTAAATATAATCAACAGCTCCCTAATATAGTAGTGATTTATGTCCTAAAAAATCCCTGCTGTGTAATGTATTAATATAATTTTCAGATATTGACAAGAAAATATTTTTACATTTCTCTTGAAATTTGCTTAAAAATAGATATTTTTCTTTAAATGCTGTTCCCTAATGTTTGGAATTATGACCATAGATATAAAAGTCATTTTTTGAAAGCAAAAAGTTTAATATTCATTATTTTATGGTACATTCTAAGGAAAAAATCTTCTTGCTAATTCTATATTCTGAAGTATTCTTCTAGTATTAGCAGCAGTATAATAAAAAGCAAGATCCAATTTAAAGAAGCACAAAGGTTTTCATGTTTTTTTTGGATGAAAACCTGGGGTAGTGGAAGATATGGAGAAATAATTATATGGTGTGATAATATAAAAACTGCAGGTTTGTGTGTCTTCATATAACTACTGAGTATGATATCCGATGTTTGTTAATTAAAGACTTTTCTATTTCCACTAGATGGCTGCTTCTGAAAGACTAGCTTCTTAGCATAAAATTAATTAACCTTCAGAAGACAGTGTGAGGTACTTCAACAACCCCACTGCTGCCAAAAAGGAAATATAAATTCATATTGCAGGATCTTTCACAAATCTTTTAAAGGCCTTCTGCTGTATGTGTGGTGCTGGACGAACACAGAAGGCAATTATTTCTGCACTATATATCAGAACAGTGTCTCTTCCCACATTTCAAGAGGTATGGGGGCATTACAAGGACGCATGTAGAGGAGGTCTTATCAGTGTCACTCTCCTAGCTCCTTGTCCACTTCTCTGAGCTCCTTCCCTTCCCACCAAAATAGCTACAATGAAGGTCATGAAAATCAGAAGCTTTTGAAGCAGGCCTGGTTTTAATTCACATCAGAAACCCATCACAAATTTACTCTAGATATAGAGTCATTTGGAAATATCTTTTTTGCATCCTCTTTCTGCAAGCTAAGAAAATGCAGGATGCATCTTGACAGGGTACAAAAGCAGAAAGAAAAGCAGAGATTTCATGTCTAAATACTCCTGCCTTTTGACCAAGAACTTTAGTGGTGGTTAAACACCTAACCTTGCCAATAAACCTATTGAAATGTCATTTTAGGGTCTGATTTGATTTTGGTAGTCTTAATGAATGAATTTAGGGATGAAATATATTTTCAAATAATAGAACTTATCCTGGCTCACCACCTGATGTTACCCAGTGGTCTGACTTGCATGGACCAACTTTTTATCATATTCTTAGGGGAGTTACAGGGGCTTTAAGTGTGGAAAAAATGTGAAGGCACACAGACAGAATATTGAAAGGAGAATGGAATTATGCCCTACAGCCTCTGTGCTATATTTTCTCCCTTTTATTCTGGCTCTGTGATTTTAGTTTTCCCATCTGTAAGCTGAGAATAACAGTGCTGCTTCTCCTAAAACAAGTGTTAAGATCAGAAGATTTAAAAGAGACTATTATTGTTCTAGATGTGCTATACATAGAAAATCACATGCTTATGTGAAGGAAAAGATGTTTCCATATGCATTGCACTTAACATTGTCATACTCCAGTTCTACATCTGTTGCTGCCAGACATTTGCCAGCCTTCTAAGATGTTGCTACTTAAGCTCATATACAGGAGAAATGGAAAGTGGAGAATTATGGGATTTGATAAAGTCTTATGTGCCAAGGCTAGTTCTTTTTTGTCTGGTGCCAAGACTAATAAACCATTTAGCAGTAACTGCCTCCTGCAATCTTCAAAAATTATTGGACTGTTTCAACATTCCTTATTATAAGAGAAAGACATATTTCCTTTTCCATCCTAGCTACATTTTATTTCTAATGGAAGTGTCTAATGCTTTTTTGCTAAAGCTAACTGATTTAACTATAATGAAGTTTGTGGTCAGAATATCCATATAATCCTTTCCTTCCTAAATCACTGTGATTTCTTCTCAGCCCAAACAGGGAATTCTTCATGTGTCTTTCAAGGATCCAAGGCCCAGCATTGATACCATGGCTCAGAGACCAGAAGAATTTGCTATATTTTAAGAAAGATCAGTAAGGGCCATGCAAGATAAGAAATGTTGACAGAACTGTAGAAGTAGAGATCATTAGTGCCTAAAAATTCAAAGTGGAAAACCAATGAAATGCACAGGCTTAAAACCCTAAAGCAAAAACATGGAAAAGCATTAGCCTGAGAGGATTTGCAAGACAGAACAAGCTGCCAGCACAGAGGGCTCCTTCCTGCCTGAATGATGTCTCACAGACCAGCAGAGGCTCTTCCAATGTTTTACTGGGGGGTTGAACCCACTGCTGCTTGGCCTAACAGTTTCTAAACTCCTTGTGATCTTGTCTGTGCATAAGGAAATATATAATCCCTTTATGCCTTATTTTTCTGTGTATGTGCCCATGTATATATCCAAACACAAAACTGTAAATATATATGCATGTTTATACATCTCTGTTGATATTCTATTTGCAAAGACTCTTTCTGCTCAGCTAAAAGAGGTCACACAGTCTCTCTTTCACTCTTACAAATTAGAACATTTAAAGCAATTCATATAAAATAACATCTATACAAGTGGGTAAATGCTATTCTCCTCACCTCCTCTGGAGAGAGTTATTGAAACTCTAGGACAGTTTAAAATAAACATAATGATAGTTCTCCATCTATTCTCAGTTCTTGTGACATTCAAGAATTTCAATATCACAGGCTGAAGGATATGGAGGATAATGCTGGGCATTCTAAGTCACCAATTAAGATGCAAACCTGAATCCCACCTATTGCTAAAATATAGTCCATTTGCATACAAAAAAAAAGGCAGTCAAACAAACAAGAATGCTTCTGGCACCAAAAGTAACTGAGACATAAACCTGGCTTTAAGCCAAGAAAACTACCTATTTTGGGGAAAAAATTACATGAGAAAACTTTCTTACTTCAAAGGTTGTTTGGAGTGAAATAAATGTCAAGTTCTTCATAGTAAAAGGTCAATACATACATTTCTGCCCCCCAAAATGAAAATAATTTATTTGATATATTTTGGTTCATTATGCAAACTATATAATTAAAACCAAAACCAAACCAAATGAACTATAACACAGTTGGAGACTTTGAGTGATTTATCTGTATTTTGAGAATCTCTTACCAAAATTTCAGGAGTCATCTATAGCCAAAAGAGTTTATATACTTAAACCAGCCCAATTCTTTTATCCTACAAGTTATTCAAGTCCTAAATGAATGTTTCTGTGTCTTATAACAATAAGATATAAAGACAGCAGAAACCTGAATACAATCAGGTCCTAAAAATCCAGTTTTCTTTACAGGTCTCCTTCAGAAAAAAAGTACTTAGTGAATCTGCATTCCATAAGTAGCTCCACAGATTCTTCTGATATCAACCCAGGTGAGTGCTCTAGTCACCCCTTTCTGTAACTCATGCATGGATAGAAGAAGCTCACCTGTAAATGTCTAAACAGATGAATTTTCTGTTATTGTTTTAAGCATCTTAGAATCATGTGCCATGTTGAGCTGAGACAAAAAAAAAGTCTTTCAAAGGAGCACTACATTACTTTTAAAGCAGTTGAAATCAACTCCTTCTGGAATTTGCAAGTGAGAGGAAAATGTCATAGTGGCATGCCACATCTACAAATTTGTACAAACAAAGCCATTAATAGACTACTAGAGCTGTAAAAGCAAGCACTCTGAAGTAGCAAATGTCAGAGCTAAATTTATTCTCTGTGACCTTAATTCATTCTTTTTCATGGCATGCTCATTACAATAAAGGATCTAATTACATAATCACCTAATACGTTTGGGGTTCCTTGTGAAATCTGTGCAGGTTACTTGAGAAATAATTTGCAATGATAATAAAACAGAGGGGAAAAAATACCCTTGTCACACATCATTCAGAGAAATCACCTCCAGAACTAGAAGTATACTCCTAAATTAAGCTGCTAAAGTCAGTATAGTGAGTATATTAATTCTGTTAGAATGATGTGACTGTGTCTTGTATAAATGTTATTGTTATTATTATTATTATTACTATTTAAATAAAAACAAACAAACAAAAAAATGTTTCATATTTCATGGTCAGACATGAGGTTAGATATATCTCTGCTAACCTTGAGAAGAATAGACTGGGATTCTCTAGATGTTTCAAAATACAGTAAAGAGATTCTCCCCTCCCCTAAACATTAAAATCTTGCTCCTAGCTACTTTCATTTTATATCAGCAAGTAACAGCCCTTAATTGCAAAATTCAGTATAAACTATGCAAAGGAAAGAAAGCAACATCCTTCTTTGCAAAAGCGGTTTTTCTTCCTCAGTAGGTGTTTGATATACTGTATATATATAATCCCACAGTAAGCCACTCAGTTCTGTTCCATGTGATGTGTGCCAGATGTTACAGGAAAGAAAATTTTTCCTGTCACAATCGGCACACACATCAATTTCAGTAGTTCCCAAAGGGTTCCATTTGATTCTTATCTGATTCCAAAATAAGCAATCTTGGATTCTGGAGCTGTACATTCCTCCAGGCAGAAGGAATTGTTCTCTTTGTAAATGCTAACAATCCTAAGGATGATTATGTGATCTAGTGAATTTGTTAAGCTATTACTGAATTGACTGTTTACTGAAAAGTAAAACTATAGTAATGAGAAGGGGCTCTCAGTGTAAAACTTTTCTCTGAGTTATTCATTTTATATTAATAAGTTTAGGGACAATCATAATTAATGCATAAATATACATAGGATTGATATGAGCAATCCTGATTCAGTTCTTGACTAGATCTTGATTAAGATGACCAGAAACTACAGTGCAACTGAACTCTGTATCTATTTTTTACTTTTATACAGTCAGAAAAAGATTTAAAGAAGAGTTTATATAGTGGATGTTTTAGCAAAGAAAATAATGTATGGAAGAAAGGAACTACAGAGATTGAGAAGAAAAAAGCTAAACTGGATAATTATAAATTAAAAATTTTTATCTATTCTTTACAAGGTTTTCTTCTACCACTGGTTATTTCATCTAAGTAGAGTTTGGAAATTTTATTCAGTGATAGCATTTGTGGATGCACCAGTTTGCTTTTTGGGCATAATGGATTAGACTATGACTTCCTAAACCCAGCAACAAAGCTCACTCAATGTTTCCCAAAACGTTGGGTTTTTTCTGAGAAATGATAACACAAACTTCTTATTAGAAATTTAAAAGTTGTCCTTATATACTTAATCATTCTCAGACTGATCTTGGTTTTTATGTTGACATTAACCTTTATGGATTTTTTTTTTTTAAATCTTTCTTCGATGCTTTTGAAGGTATGGCAAAATGCATGTCCTACACCTGTGTGGGCCGAAAAATAATGGAAATAGTGGGGAAAAAGTCTTTTTAATGAAAAAAAAACAATATCTAAAACTAGATAAAGAGTGCACAATTTGACGTAATCCTTTAAAATTTAACTACAGTTCTCCTGGAGTCAAAGACTGCAAAGGAGTTGCATGTGACTTACCAATTTACAGATCAATACAGGGTCTGCCTGAAACATCAGAGACCTTCTTCAAAGACCTTCTTCAGGCAATGAAAAGGGAATGTTCTCTTGCTCTTTTCTGAAGGGGCTTTAAAAGTAGCAAATGTTTCTTTATCATAATTGATTTTTACTTCAGTAATGGTTACTTTCAAGTAATATACTCATATCTTAAACTTAATCAGTTTTCCCCCCAACTTCTTGATCTTCAGAAAACTTAACTTTTGGCTGGTAAAACTTTTTTTAATGTTCTACCAATTTCTAACTCACATTTCCTTCAATAACAATTCATTAGTCACACTAAATTTTAACAACTGTCAGTAAAGAAAAGAGCATTTCATAAGAAACCAAATACTGCATTTAATTGGCATGTACGTCAACAAAACTAAAATTAATCCAACCTTTCAGCAGATTTGCGGTTTTTATTTAATCCTTTGCACCTACTTGGTCTATTTTAATGCACTGTACTCTTAAATGAAGATAGTCTTGTCATACATACCAGGTGGGGGAGGCGCCATAGCTGTGGTATTGTAGTAACAACGAGGTGGCTACAACAGCTGTGTGCCCAGGTGGTCGAAAAGGCCAATAACACCTGTCTTGTGTCAGAAATGGGGTGCCCAGAAGATTGGGGCACAGACTGTCCCCCTGTCCTGGGCACTGGTGAGGCCACACCTCCAATGCTGCGTTCAGTTTTGGGCCCCTCACTGCAACAAAGATGTTGAGGGGTTGGGGTTCGTGTTCGGAAGGGCAGTGGAGCTGGGGAAGGGTCTGGAGCATGAGTCTGGGGAGGAGCAGCTGAGAGTTTTGGGATGTTTAGGCTAGACAAAAGGAGCCTCAGGTAAGACCTTAATCTGCAAGTACCTGACTGGGGTTTGTAGCCATGTGGGTGTGTTGTTCTCTTCTCCCAAAAAACAAGTGACCTCGGGTTGTGCCAGGGTAGGTTTAAATTGGATATTAGCAACAATTTCTTCACTGAGAAGGTTATCAAGCACTGGCACAGGAGGCCCAGGGAAGTGCTGTAGTCACCATCCCTGGAGGCATTTGTAGGATGTGTAGGTGTGGCACTGGCTGAGTGGTGAACACTGCAGTGCTTGGTTGAAGTTTCCACCTGCTCATCTTAGAGGTCTTTTCCAGCCTCAGAGATGCAATGATTCTGTGAAAATGAGATGGCTCTTTTCTCAGTATCTGAAAAATATCTAAATGGTCCTGTTTTCTATGTGTCTTTTCTGAACTACTGAAAGCCTTATGAAATAGCATTCAACAGATATTTGGCCCTTTAACATTTTTATTATTATTTGCACATTTCCCAGTGACTCAGTTCTTTCCTTACATTTAATGTCCATAAATCTGACTATTTTTGTAGTGCCAGGTCATGACTATTTCACTTGTTATTCAAAAAGCTTTTTTTTTTTTTTTGACAATATAATTAGAGACTCAGAATCACTGTTGTCAACATTGATCTACTGGAAATGTTGACTGCCACAGTGAGATAAAAGACCCATAATCCAATTTGATCAAAGTGCCTTAAACAACTACATACAGTGGTGAGATTCTATGAAATATTGATCAGTTCTTTCAAGTAATTCAGAAATAACCCACTTAAAACCTGAAAGACATACACAGATTTTCTATTTTCTTTTTTCTTCCTTTTTTGTTCTAAAACTGCTGAACCTCTGGGGTTTATTTGTTGATTTATTTTTGTTAATAACTGAATGGATTTATTAATTTTTACAAGTAAAATTATATTAATATTTTTGGTACTTAATTAGTAAGAAATTTAATTTATTTCTAAAACTACAAAGAGACTTGAAATAGTTTTAGGTTAATTGGATAGCCATTATTTATTTTGAAAACATATTTTCTTTCTGCTGAATATCATGATTAATTAAATTACTGATCTGTCTTCATATGAAAAATACAGCTCTCTTTATTGCTGATTACCAAGTAAGGGATGGCTTTAATATTATTAACTGGAGTCTCTTTTATTCCATGATTACACTTTTTCCCCATGAAATAATGATGTTTACATCTACTAGAACATTTTCTCTCTTCCTCACTTCCATTTTTAATGGGTCTCTCCTTAAAAACATTTTTCTGTAAAAGCACCATGGTCCTGAAAATGACAAAGATTTTGCTCAAGGTTACATTTCATAGTCATAAATCATATTATCATTTATTACCCTTTTTTATTATTATTATTTCCATCTTTCAATATTTTCTCAATTTTTTGCCTCTAATTCCAGGTGTAAAGCCCAATGTGCCACGGGAGTAATGGAGACAATTTCACCTGCTGCCTTTAAAAAGCATATTGTTTGTTTAGCTGTGTACTGTCTAGTTCTGTATTGCTACACATCAGCACACAGTGTTGACACTGGCTATCGACTGGGAGTACATGACACCATTTGGGGACTCTTTGTACACTCCAGAGCAGTTATTCTGGATTTTAGGAGGCTGTAAAGTTTATACATTTTTTGCTCTTATGCCATAGCATGGGATTTTGAAGACTGAGAATAGCTCATCACTGATGTTCACTGGGCCACAAATCTCTCCTCCTCTGCAGCCCTTGGTGCCCACCTGGAACTCGTACCAGGGTTTATTTTATTAATATATTATATTTTATTAATATTTTTATATCCCATCTGTCACCTTACCACCTCAGTATCTCATATTCTCAACATGTTGTAAACTGTACTCTCTTAGTTATGGAGTTAACTAAAGGTTGGATGAAACTGATGAGACAAACATTACCTGATTTGTTCACTTTCTTTTGATTTGTCATACAATAAATAGCAAATAGGCAAATAATAATAAACCAGGCACTGCATGAAAATGACCTTTATTTACTGAGTAATACTAAAATAAATCAAATATTTCAGCCTTTCCAGCTCCATAACTTTGGGATAGTTACAGAGTCATTGTTAGTCACTAACAACTCCATGATAAAAATTCATTCTAGCTTAAGTGGAGACTTCAAAGAGGATGATATTAGAAAGAAATAAAACAAGCAAACAATCAGAGAGAGCTTTTATCCTAAGTCATTATCCAGTTTGTGATTATAAGAACTTGCAAACAACCCAAGAAGTTTGCAGCAGTGTGTATGGGGTCTTAAATTCCAAAACTGCCATACAGATCAGAGGGAAATTTGTTCCCTTAACTTCTGAAAAAGAAGCTGGCATCAACTTTGTGAGGATATTTTTTGTCCTCAAGCAGAAATGGAACTTGTACCTGCTGATAGGTAATAAGAATGTTGGGTTAGAACATTTAATGCATTGAAATGCTTTCCAGGGTTGATAAAAATTCATTATTCACAATTTAAACATCTAAATATGCAGGATTAAGATGAGATTTTAATGTTTGATAAATTACCTTGTATCCACTTGCTGCATGACAACTTTTATGTAAAATATTTGGTTACTATCGGTTACAGTTAGAGACAGGACAGATAATTCAGAAGATAGATCTTATTCAGTAAAGCAAATATTATTTTGATAATGACTACTGCACTAGTCTGGGTTTCTGAAATTAAAGGTGTTAAATACATAGATTTTCTTGCTTCCTAGGGAAGAATTTCCACCTCACACAAAATTTAAAGTAAGTTTCATTCCACTGATTGCAGTGTAACTTCTTTTGGCAATGATGTGAATAAGTACTTTAAGACTACTGTGTCATCTGATCATGTATCTTCTGTGGTGCCATGCCATTTATGCCAGGAGGGAAATTATCCTTTCACTTACATCCAGGTAAACCTGCTCTCTAGTAAGTTAAAGGTACAATATCCACCCAAAATTTTGAAGCAGAATGAGAATTTGGATATAGTAACAGCTATTATAAAGCCAACCCAAAATCTGGCTGTACTGAAACTGAAAGGCAACTGATGCATTCCCAGTGTAAATCAGAATCTGTGGAATGTCCTCTTACATTAACAGTGTCAGGGCTCTTTCTTGAGTCTAGAAAATAACAGGAGCAGATTTCTGTGTCCCATTCCACTACTTTGAGTATGGGTACACGTGGTTTTTAGGTCTAGGTATCATTGCCAGGTAGAAGGCTAGATGGAAAATGCTAGATGAAGATGCTTTTGGGACTCAGCCTCAGTTAACAGGGAGTAATGCATCTTGTTTTGCATTGGAAACAACAAAAATAGAATTGTTTCAGTTTAACATAAAGAGTCAAAACTTCTGTATAAGAAAGGAAGAATGTATAGTATTAGTGCATTATCTCTTACTGCTTTGGAGACAGAATGGTCTCAGTTATGGAGTGTAATTACTGTCTAATAATTATTAAAATTATTGTTAATAATTATATTCATTATGGACAATTAGTTATTGCAATTATTGCAATTATTGTCTAAATTGATGCAGACTACAAATTTTCACTGCTCCAAGAAAAAGAGTCATTTTGTCTCCATCTGGAAGCATCCTGTGAACCTGTGTGCCCTAAGGCACTTTGAAGAGACCTGGTGTTCACCAGAGCTTTGAGGTAGATTTGCCTGGACTGTCTCCTGTGCAAAATTCTCCAATTAGGAATGAAGGTGACTTATCAAGTTACCTCTCCAGCCCCTCCTCCTCCCAGGAAACAAGCCAATCCCAAATCCTTCACAGTAAAAGGGAGAGGTTCTGTCACACTTGATACTAAAAGACTGGATTTTTAAATAGATCAAATTAAAAGTTACTACACATTTCCACAGTGGAAAATGGTTAAAAAATAAAATAAAAAAAAACATGTAATTCTGTTTGTTCACTGTTCTTTGAAAATGGTCCTTGATGCACCTTTGGTCTGATTGTAACTAACCCATGACTGTAAATTGTAACAAACTCCCCATAATCTGCAACAAGTTTTTGCTATTAGCCTGACCAGCCTGTCTCTTGTTTTCTCAGCCAAGTATCCTGATCCCTCAGGCTCAGAGTTTCTTCTACCTCCTATATCTTACTTTCTTGTCTCCCCTGAGCATGGCAAATAGCTCACTGAGGAAAGCACTTTCTCACTCATGTGAGAAACATAAATTCCAACATGCTGTTAAAAAGCAACATTACTTTTTTAATTTTATTTATTTTTTTTAAATCAGATCCGTACACTATGATATTGCACCATATTTCTGGGAAAAAAAACTTTACCCAATAATTTAGCATATTCACTCTTAGCTGACATGCTCAGCTGACATTTGGAATATTAGTGACACAGTTTCAGCAGATTATGTCTGTGATTTCCCAGTGCACAGAGGTTTCACATTGCTCCACTCCTTTAATGGAGCATAACATAAAAGGAGAGCAAATAAAATGCATGATTTCTGTTTCAACTACAATGCAGCATCCCAGAAATATATCTGAGTGTTTATGTCTATCTAGTCTTCTATAAAATATAAAAAAAGTGCTTATGACTGTGTTATAGCAAAAGGTTCATGCAATTGTATTAATGCAGGAGTTAGACTTGAGTGATATGTATTTAAATATGTATATAGAGCTGAGTGATTGAGATTGCTTTTACTGAGTGTAAAAGAAAAGATCCTCCCTTTCATTATAGCTCTTAAAACTGAGGGATGAGCATTTAAAGCAAACAGAGCATAGCAAGAGCAGAATGCCATAGGAGTTCGTTGTAAATTGACCAATTTAACTCTGGCAATGGTAAGGTTTGTCATCCCCAGAAGTAATGACTATGAACTATCTTGTTCAGGCAGTATAGGATATTAGGTCATATTTCCAACCTTTCTTTCTCTCTTAGAAACACAATATTGTTATCTTGCAGCCTTTTGAGGAGTCACAAGTAAAAATTGCATTAATTTAAAGAGAACAAGAATAGACCTCCACCACTTCAACATCAAAAGATGTAAAAGCAGTTAAGTCTAATTTTCAAAGTTTCTTGTTCATCCAATATTTATTCAATTTGCATAAAAATAAACACATTATCTAATAATGATCAATGAAATTCAAATTCTTATGCTAATATGAGGAAACACTATATTAAAACATGAAGGAAACATACAATGAAACATACAACATTGCCAATTTTTCAGTTCATACATCAGCAGTTCTTGCATATTTTTATAGAATTTCTTTTTGTAAGAGTATTATAGCATGTTTTTTATATTTCTTTCAATTTGTTTATCCTAAAAAGAAAGTAAAAGACTTTTACAGTACGTGTTCTTTGTGGCTTTACATAGAGTAATGTCTTTCTGAAGGCAATCTGTATTACCCCAACACATTATGAATAAAACTTCACCACCATTTGTTATTTATATAAATTCCTGCATATTGCTTGCTAATATAATCTCATTGGCAACATCTGTATTCATGCATACACCCATAGTTACATATGTGCTATTGACATTCACTGAATTACTGAAATAATTGAATATTGTAATCAACAGTGTTTGTAGAATTAAATAGTGTATATTCTGTAAGTTGTGAATATCTCACCTAGAAAAAAAAATCGTGTTTCAATAGCAGAGGTTTAGTAATTTTTTTTTCATGCTAGAGAGTGAGGTGCTGATCAGAATGAGAAAGGTTGGAAATAGCAATCAGGTATCTGTAAGGATGGAAATACCCACCTGATGGGTTCTAACTTGAATAGGAGACTTTGTTCTTGCTGGGTGCTCTGTGGTGGGTTAACCTTGGCTAATTGCCTAGGAAAGACAGGGCAAAATAAGATGAAAGATCTTGTGGTTCAAGACAAGAAAAGGGAGATTGTTCAGGAATTATTGTCATAAAAAATCCCCAGAACTGACCTTGGGGATTAATGCAATTTTTAGTAGCAAAGCAGGATAGTGAGAAATAAAACCAAAACTGTAAACACCTTCCTTCTCATTTTCACATCTTCTTCCTGGGCTCATCCTCACTCCTGAACATTCTGTCTGCTTCCACCTGAGCAGTGCAGGGGGCTAGGGAATGAGGGTGGGGTTTTGTGTGTAACACATCCTCTTCTTTCCCCTCACACCTTTTTCCCTGGTCCAGCATAGGTCCTTCCCACAGGCTGCAGTCTTTCAGATCAAACCTGCTCCAGCCTGGGCTCCCCCCTGGTCTGCAGAGTGGATGTGTGCAGTATGATCCTTCATGCACTCGAGAGGAACAGCTGCCCTCTCCTTTCTCTGCCCTCTGGGCTGCTGCAGCACCTCCTCCCTCTTCTCTGAGATGGGTGCTTACACACTTGACCCACCTCAAAACCTTGCCCTATACCCTGAATAGACCCCCTATCTGGGATGTTATGGAGGGAATACCAAGCCTTACCTTATTCTTGGGCGGTTCATCCAATGAAGTTTCTGGGTGAATCCCAAGCATGTAATGGAAACTGAGCTCTGGAAGTGAGGGACAAGTGACACAATCCTGCCATGGCTTCAAATGCTGAAAGAAGTGGATATACACCATGTTCAACACCTGGCTATGGGGTTGATGCTGCAGGGAGAGCTTCAGCTGAAACAAGAATTTCTTGCACCAGTAGTAGGAATAATTTGGTGGTGTTGTATCTGTCCTTTGGTCCATTATAGGATCACACATATATTGATGGGACACGTTTTTGAGTGTGCATCAGGTAGACAAATAACCAGCTAAAGGAGCAGGCTCAGTCAGGAGCTCTTTAGGGGTGAGACTGTGCTCTTCCAAGCAATGAAAATACATAAGTTTTCCCCGAGCACAAAGTGCTGGGCTGTGTGCAGTGCTGAGTTCATAATCATCAATAGTACAGCAAGAACATTAATAGGCATAGAATAGAGTATCAACAAAGGATTTCCACTCTCATCCTCAGTTGTACCCCCTGGCATGGTAGCTATATATAATTGTTACCATAGCTGTGCATTATGACACAGCTGAGCAAAATACCTGACCTTTATGCAATGTCAGTGCTGAACTGATTTTGTCAGACAACTGCAGCCATTTTCAGTAATTTTCATAGATCTTTGGGGATGAAAAATCTGTGAAGATGTGCACACTCAATATGCTGAATTTCTGACTCACTGTATTTGATATCTTTAAAATCCCCTTCAAGTCTGTGACTGCAAAGGGAGAATAGTGCTTCCAATACTTCAGCCTCCTGCTTTCCCTGCTTTTTTTGCCAGCTCAGCAAACTAGCAGCAGTTACAGCCTTCTGTGGCATCATTGGAATAAGCAGGGAGCTTACTCTAATGGGAGGTGCAATTATTTCCTCTACATACTCCTCTTGAATCATTTTGTCAGCCATTTCCCAAACTCAAAGTCAGTTTGTACTGACAATGTAGTAACATATTGATCCACCCAATTTATCTGTGCTGGTGAAATTCTTAGCAGTCCATTACATATGCTGCTTTAATACTAATGGGTTTGACATTCACACATGGAAAAAATATAAGATATATGTTGGTTTTCTGCTCTTGAAGACAAGCCTGCTCCACACTTTAGACAATTATTTGACATTAATTGCAGTTTGCCAGCTCTTGAGCTCTGACATTACAGCCTTGCCACAACTCTGAAACATGGAGTAGCACAATTCAAGGGCTCTGTAGACTTCCTGATTGAATTAGAAGGTCATTCTATCTTTTATGTAAAAATCCAGTTTGATTTTAGCTAAATTTGCACCATACTCAATGCTACTGCATATGTTCTCCACATGTTTATACAGACAATGTTAAGAATTGCAGATATTTTCATTCAAAATCTGCTTTTGGCACACTATCCTTCTCGGCATCTCCTGTAAAACACTAGAGTTGATAATTAAAATATTAAAGTAGTAATCTTGCATGTCTAATCCTTGCAACTTTAGCTGTTTCAGGATCGTATTTGCAGAATTAAGTTCCATTTCTGAAAATACTGAGGTCAGTGAGAAGGTTCATGAACTTCAATAACTTGGCAGTTTGACAATATTGTTCAATTCAAACTGTATTAAGCACCAAAAAAACAAGCACTGAATGTCATTGTAATAAACACTTGTATGAAAAAGTATGCCCTGAATTATAAGCCTCTCTGTAGTAAAAAATTCTATTTTAAATATAACACTCTAGGAGAAATACCATTCCTAAATGCAGCCATATCAGTTAGACCATAGATATCCTTTTAGAGGAAAAAATAATTCCTTTGAAATCAGTTTCATCTACTTTTCTTCAAGATTCATGCTTAAAACTCTGACTGAAGTCAGGAATTTATATAAAGGAAAAACATCAAAGATGAATTAAAAGTCAATTAAATGTGTAATGTCTATTAAAGTTTTTAGAAACTGGATATATGAAATGACAAATTACCTGTGAAAAATGAATTTTTTTTCCACCCTCAGTACATGAAGTGATAGGATGAGATAACAGCATTCACAATTTGTTGAATTAGTTTTTGGTATGGAGAAGAAAGTTAAACAAAAACTAGGAATTCAGTGCTAATTCTCCATATGTGCTCCCACTTAATGAAAAGATCAAGTTTTCTTTCTGCCTGCATGGGTGTGGCTCTGTAAACAAAGAGAGAAGGCAAAAGCTGAAGAATCAATATATAATGTATTTGTCATGTTGCAGTAAGAAGTGGGCACAGAACCAAATCTGACAGCTCCACCAAGAAGCATTGGATGCTCTCAGGCACAGGGAGGGATTGTTGAGGTGTCCTGTGCACAGCCAGGAGTTGGACTGATGATCCTGATGATTCTCTTCCAGCTCTGGATAGTCTGTGATTCTGTGATTAATTCCTAAAGTTGCAGAGCTCTATTTTCTCTACAAACACTGATCCATACCAAACCACTTGTTTAGCCCTTTCTGTGTTATATATTTTTTCAGATGTAATTTTTCTGCTTGCACAGGTTTAGACAGGTCTTTTTTTTCACTTAGTCTTCCATCTTAAGTTGCTGACAAAGAAGCTTCTTGTGTGGCTGCTGAAGGAAAACACTCCCATACTGCCAGCTCAGACCCATTGCCCATGGTCAGATCCTGGACACACCTGGTGAGACAGAATGCTCTCATGTCGAAGCAAAATGTTATTTGAGGGAGAGAAAAAATCATTAATACAACAATAATTTCTGTTTAGGTAATCTGCATGATGAAACTCAAAGAAGGTGCATCTTCTGAAATGTATAAATATCTTCAGAACAGATTCAAAAATATTTTTTCAAAGAGTAAAAGGTATTTCCTTTAATATGCATTCTCCCATTTATTGTGTTCTTTTCCATTAATATTCTATGATCACTGAATATTAAAAGAATATTGGAATTCATATTAATATTCTCAATGAATACTTCATATAATGAATATATGATTAGAATACTCTCAGTGAATGCCAATGAAAAATGTAACTGCAAGAATATTGCTGAATGGCAATTTTTATTTTATAAATATGTATATATGCACTTTTAACCTGAGACAGAAAGATGATTTCAGTGAAACTTCTGAGTGTTTTTCATCAAATTAGAATCATAGTCGAGTGATTTACAGATTACCATTTCTAGACATTTTGAAGTAATTTACATAATGGGTTTGAACTATGTACAAATATTCTGCTGAACATATAAACACATCCAGTAAACCCAGGAATGATCTGGAGGAAATTTATGCACTTTGTGGACAAAAACATAAGACAAAGAGTTCAAACCAAATAAAAGTTTCAAAAACCAGTAAATTCTGTTCAGGAAATTAGTTTTCATTCTTCTTTCTGATTCTTGGCACTTACCTAGGTTGTTTTTCAATGTTGTCAGCATAAAAGATAATTACCATATTTTCATTTTATCTAAGAACCTTAGGAAATACTGCCACTCATTGTGTGTAATTGCAATGCTTAAAACAATGGCAAGCTGGGATCTTGACATACTAGTGCAGTACACCTGTAGTCAGTACTATTATCATTATCTATTTCAAGTAACATCTGAAAATATTTCAACCAAAAAAATTGAAAACTCAGAAATCAAGCAGACTTCTAATTTAAAAAGATGCTTTAAAATGGAATGAAATTTTCCTGGCAGAAGATACGCAAAAAAGTATAGCAAGTAGGCAAATTTTAAAGGCTCAAATATGTTGAACATATTCTGTCTTTCAATAGTCCTGGTTACACAAGTGGTAGGAAGTTGAATGTCTACATGGTGCTATTTCTTCTTAACATTTTAGGGTGGGTTAACTTGTCACAATTGGTATTGACAGCAGAAAACTTGGTCTCTTAAATTAAATATAATTTAATTATATGAAGACAAACTGAAATCACAATTGTTCACCTTGAAATATAAACCAGCATGCTGGGGAGGTTCATGAAAAATATAGTGAGGAATCACCCCATTGCCCAAATACAATATCATGAATGAATGATGAGTACTAGCTGGGATAATCCTTGTAGGTTTTTTCCTCTGCACGTTGTGGAAAGACAGCATTAAACATATTTGAATATTGTGACATTGAGGATCCCGAGATCCAATTTCGATGTGATACTTAAGATGTGTATCCTTTGTGTGGTTCTCCCAAATGTCTGATTTCCCTGGCAGAGATGAAATTTCCTTCTTAAAAGCAGAGTGTGAATAAGAGATACTTTTTTTGGAATCGAGTAGCACAATGCCAAGTTTTTATCTGAAACACTGTGTATGGCCCAGGTCACTACATCAGAGAAAGGACATTCAAAGGAGAGGTTAAAAGATGATCATCAGAAGACAACAAAAATTGCTTGGGAGTCTGAGGACTGAATTCATGATGGAAGACCTGTCAGGCATGGCCAACACAGTTTAGTTAAAGATGATCTCAGAGGAAGCTTACAAAAGTATGTACAATGGGTTGGTGATGGTCAAGGCCACAGAGATTTTTAAATGTGTGAAATAAAGTGCAGGAAAAGCACATGTATTAGCTATAAAAATTATCTTTTTAAGGAATGCAGTTTATCTGAATATTTAACTTGAATACTCACATTTATTCATAAATATTCTAATTAAGCCAGGAATATAAATTAATTGCTTATTTGCTACTTACCTTTTTAACAGCTGATATTCTCAGGCATCTGATGAATCTTCTCAGGAGGGTTTTTTTTGGCTTTGCTGTCTGGAGCTATGTAATAAAAGTAGAAACTCTCCTGAAAATTCTTTTCCACAATAAAAATAACTTAAAAATGCAATTTCTCTGAGAATTTTCTAAGCACTTGCTATAATTCATGCTATATACACATTTATTCTTTTTCTCACTTATTTTCTGTCATTAATGAAAAAATTGACTATGTCTAAAAAAGCTATTGTCTTCACTAAAAGCCATGAAATTGTACCAGAATTTGAATTTTGCCCTGCACAAATCTGAACCAGACACTGTGAAGAAAATCCAAAATCTCAGCTGATATGTCTAAGAAGCCCATGAAAAGTGCAGTCTGGAGATTCAGGTTGCATTTGTATTACTAGATGAGATTAAAATGGAGCTTAACTGCAAGTGTGAAATATCACCAACAATAGGTGAACAACTTTGTCTCATATTTCATAAATTTTGGTCTGAGAAGCTGCACTAAGTTGCTATGGATAATTAGTGTCTTCCTTGTTTCTTCAGTTTAAAAAATCTTTGCAATATCTGTTATGCTGTGGGAGAGATTTACAAATATTAATAATTTTGTCCACTTTGATTTTATTTAAAATTAACTTCCCATTATTAGAGGCTGTTCTAATGTCAAATGTGCATTTTCTAGACTTTGACTGTATAATGCAAAGTCAGCAATGAAAATGCTATTTTCAAAATGAGAACTGTGTAATGTTGTCCTAGTAAAGACCTGCTTACTTGCTGAAGATTTATAGCAAATAGAAACCTTGCAATCACCATTTTGAAGAGTGTTATAAAAAGGGTCAAACAGATAGATAGCTATAAAAAATATTTATATAGGTGTCTGAGCATAAAAGTGTATGCAGCTTTAAATATTTTGTTCTGAATTTCTTCTGTTTTAATAACAAAGAAAAAATTAGGTCACATAGTACTTGAGAATGAGCTTTTTGCTCTAAAGTGCAATGCAATATATCATTCTTGATAATGTCTCTTCCAGAGAAAAGGAACATCAGTAAAATCAGCAGATTTTGGTTGCAAATGTTCTTTATTGATGCTGTTTGTTCTGCTCAGGAAAAGCATTTAACGACCCTTGGTAAGACATAAAAAAAAATAAAATTAAGGACTTCCCTTTTATCCCTATCTTATTCAGTGTAAGTGAAGGTTTAGGGCAAACATAAGAGTAGAATATCTAAGCAATATATTTAGACATTGTTTACATGTCTTGTTTTTTCTCTTCAATCAGCACTGCTATTTTGTTAAATAGGAGATGAGAGAAAGGGAAAAAGGGGTGTTTCTTCTCAGTCTAGCACACGAAGAACTGACAGAATTCTCACACTGGTGAAGATTTCTGAGCCTTCAGAGGAGGAATTGTAGATATGAGCATGAGCCAAGGTGCTCTAGTGGGTCTTATTTGCTGCAAGTCCAACTTACTCTTTCTTCACCACAGTCAGTGAGGCAAGATACTTTGACATCACTTTGCCATCTTTAAAAGGCAAGCATTCATTCCAGATTGCTAATAAAAGGTTCATCTTGTGCTACCATTAGCAAAATGGGGGCAGATCCACAAAACAACCTTACCAGTAACAAGATGGAACCTTATTTAGGCTTAAAATGGCACAATATGAAAAGAAGCTATTTAGTTTGCAAGCCCTACTCAGCAAGGATTGGAACTTAATATAAGGATTTAATATTCCAGTTGGCCTCTACAAACTCACATTAAATACAGTATCTGCCACCCTTATTGTATTTTCCATGATTTCTGTTTCTTATTTTTATTTTTTTTTTAGGGTTAGGGTAAGGTTTGGGGGGGTCAGGGTAAGGGTTAGATATTTGTGAATTTAGATAAGGAAACAATGAAGTTTATAACACTTGACAGGCACGTTATTGAAGAATTAATGATAATTTATTGATTTTCTAAATGTTGAAATGTTTAAATGCTTGACTATGTAATTCATATCTTATTATAATTAATAGCAATTGCTAACCTTTATCTAAAACAAAAGAACTTCTAATATACTTTCTAGAGAAAAAGTAAAATGCCAAAATTATCTCCGGTATTTCTTTTATTTGGAATGGAATGGTTTTGACTCCATATCCTTTATTTAGACATTCTTCTTGTGTCTTCAGTTTTTCTAATGAGCATTTGTGCACACTATGAATGATGAATGACATTTTTAAAGATAAGCACAGATGTTGATACTCAAGTCACAAAGGCATAAACTAGTAAAATCCTGCCTCAGAACTGAAAAATGGAACTCTTTCAATGAAAAAATGCTAACCAGAGAAAAAACCTCATTTCACTCAATCAAAACCACTTCTCAGTTTGAAAATGTTTCAATACCTTTAATGTTCTGTAAAAAAAAATTCTCATCTAGAAATTGCACAGATTAAATTATACATAGAATTATAGAATTTTATGGGTTGGAAGGGACCTTTTTGAGATGAGCAGGGACACCTTACACTAGACCAGGTAGCTCAGAACCCCAATCAGCCTGACCTTGAATTCTTCCATGGATGGGAAATCTACAGCTTAACTGGGCAATCTCTTCCAGTGCCTCACCGCCCTCACAGGAAAAGAATTTCTTCCTAAAATCCAATTTAAACCTTTCAGTTAAAAACCATCCTATCTTGTCCTATAACTACATGCCTTTGTGAAAAAGCATTCTACTTTTCACGACCTTTTCAAAAGCATTCTCCCTATGGCTGACTGAGGAATAAGTGAAAACACAAATTATGCAAATTAGCATTTAATGTTTTAAAGAAAGAAAAATTTAAGATATACTGGTAAAAACAGTAATTTGTCTTTTTCTTAAGACTTCAGGGACTTAAAAAAATCTCCATATTTGACTGCCTGGGAACAGGCAGATTGGTCATGGCAGTGGGACGAATTGTGGCTAAGAAAGTTTCCAGCAGACAAACAGAAATAAGACATCCTGCTGTAGGAAGCAGCTGTTAGCAGATAATAACATTATTAAGAGTTTCTACTATTCTTGAGAAAGATGAAAAAATGGCATACAAAATGAATAGGAATTATCTGAACAGAAGTCTTATGACATGTGCTCCAATTTTCTAGGACTGGAAGCCTTCAATCAAAGATGATATATTTGAGTCTACATTTTTTTCACCCCCACAGAGTTTTGGCCTTTTCTTTTTGTTTGTTTTAAAGCTAATTTACCACTTATTTCATCCTAAACAATGATGGCTGAAGTGTCCTCTTTATTTGATTTTCAAGCAAATTATTAGTTTCTGTACAATGAGGACAGATGGGATATAATTGCTGATTGAAAATAACAATCATAATCTGATGCACCTAATATTTTCAGAGGATGTGAAGAGGAGATGTGAGCAACCACAGAAATAAGAAAGGATTTTGTTAGACACCTTCTACAGACCTAGAAAAATCCCTAGATCTCTAAGGTCACAGACTGAAAACTACTGATTGAGATGCTTTCCAGAGATTTAGAATGTACTGGGTCCACAGGGATCTCACCTTCACATAAGGGAAGGGACTTACTTTGTTTCAATCATTAAGCACCTGATCCACACTTAGTATTTGGTCTCCCAACAAAGTGGTTATGGGAGGTTCATAAATCCAGTCTATCATCAGTCTTGAAGAGTTACGAGCAACAGATCTAGAAACATTTAATTTTTATGGTTTTTTACCTGTATAACTAACCAGTTAAATACTGCTCTTAAATTTTTTTTCACACGTAGAAAACTATATTTTATATAATTTCTAAGCATACTGAAAATCCCAAAGCTTTTTTTAAGAGAAGCAAATTTGTCAGATTACTTACTGTATTCTTCCTTTCATTTCTGCAAACATTTATAGATGGCAAGGTTTTGTTTGCAAAAGAAACAGTTGTGGCTAAATATTTGCACAAATATTCACTTGAGTATTTATCTTGATAACATTTGTGTCATTTGGCCTGCCACATGATCAAGGAAAAAGAAGAGTTTGCACTTAAACTCCTACCTGCTTTCTGTACTTGATGAACTTGGGAACTGCTCTGAAATCCTTAATGTATCTAACTCAGTTTGACTTCATGTCAAGACAGATACATTACAGATAAGCCAACACTCTGATGAAACTAGATTATCACAGTTTGATACAGATTACAAATCACCCTATTTTTCCAGTTAGAAATATACTCTTAAAAGATGACATGACCTTTTCTTACTTGTTAAAAGAATGCTTTCCTATTATTATTTCACAGGGTCCTTTTTGAATTAGTTTGTAGTTTGTCAAAGAAAATCTGAGGAAAGTGTGTTGCTCTGAGTTAACACAAGAGTCCTAACCACACTTTTATAAGAGTAGGACCACATTTTATTTCATTTTCCAAACTTTACCACCCTCTTGTCTCCCTTTAGGCAGCTTGCTGTGCTTGTGCCTTTTGGTAAAGGAATCAAAGCTATTATTTAAGGTTTAGGACAAAGGGCCTTTTGAGGATTGATGAAATGAAGGATGGATTCACAACAAAAGTGAATTAGAAAGGTCTAAGACAATAAGGATCAATGAGAACCTGAGTTTTTTCACAGATTTATTTCTGATAAGCTATAGTTTTTTCCTTTCTTAATTTAATTATATAATTACCATTAAGTAGAAAAATTAGAAATTATCCTTGCCAGTACATTTAACACTCACTTTTGGTGGGTGTTATGACTTAAGAGAATTGGGCTTCCTTTTTAATCTAAGTCCTATAAACCAGTATACAAAAGGAAACATATAGCAGAAGCGTCCCTCAGAGTAGCAATGTATTTATGAAACCATAGGGAAAAAATCCAGGGGAGAGGGGGGAAATAAAATCATTTTAAATGCTGAACTTGATGCAGCTATGGCTATGTAATTATCAATAATTGAGTGAGATATGTAGAGGTACTTCTGGGGCCTCTGCCCTGGCTGAAAACATACTTTTCATTGCTGTGTAACTGCAAATGACCAAGTGGCACTGCTCAAAATTCCTGAGTTTACAAGTGACCTGAATTTACAAAAGGAATTTATGCAGAACTACATAACAAATGAGTATAAATGAACCCACTGAAAAGCTGGGTGCATTAATTAGATTTTTAAAATATTTTTAATTGGGAATGGATTAATGTGGCCTTTTAGTTTCTGATCTGTCTAGATCGGATACAGGGCATAAGCATCTTCATCCTGGGCACTACAGTCATGTTTAGGCATAGTGAATCTTGCAATAGCTATGTCCTATGTCAGTACCTACTGGCAGAGTCAATGTCCCTAAAATTCAGTCTGATAGCTTAGCATTTGCACTACCCTTCTCTATTTTATCACATTTTTTTCTTTTTTAGGAAATCAAATGGTTTTAAGCAATAGAATAGGGAAAAAATGTATTGTTCTTACTTTGGGTAGCCTGAGGCTCAATTTTCTTTAAATTAGCAAATTAAAAATATTGCCTTCATGACAACATTTTAATTCCCAAAATGACTTTTACTTTTTTTTCCTCAAACACTTTAACTAGTCCTTACTTATTTTTATTCTGCTCCATTTTGCATTCTTTTGAAACATAGATACTTTGTTGGAATTAGTTATGTGACAGAAAGGATCTGCAGCTGAAAGTATGTGCAATGATAAGACTCATGCAATTATTATTTTCTGCTCATATAGCATTAACACAGGCATTTTAGATTAGGAAGCCAACAAAAGAGGGTAACTAAAATTCCTAAATCTTACAATTTCCTAAACTAGAAGAATTTTGTACATTTTTCCTACGTTAGGTCTTTTTTCCAAATTAAGTATCAAAACCAACATGTATTCAACAGAGACAGAGGGAAGTGCTGAAATGCTGCAGAGGAGATATCTTCAGTAGAGATTTTTAGGCTCAAGAGAGTGATAGAGGCTTACAGAAATAAGATATATAATCTAAGAATAGCAGAAATGATCCTGCTTAAGGGGCTCAAACTATACAAGAATTAAGGGTGCCTGCTGTGATTTCAAAAGCTCTGGAGGAAGGGCGACTACTGTTTATATCACAGAAACAAGGGCTGAATGTGAGAAAGAAGCACTTCCACAGACACTGCCAGAGGAATGGAGATGCTGGCAGGTCTTGCAGGTTGAGGAAAGGACCAAGAGTCACCTTCCCCCCAAGGACTCAGCTGTCTGTGTCCCCAGGCTGCATTTGGACCTTGGCTCTGTGTTACTGGGAACCTGCTTTCAGTGCTTGAGGAAGCATGTGAGCTAAAATTATACAGGATAAGAAAAGTGAAAACTCAGAAGTGCCATTGCTGAAGCATTAGGAGCAGTTCAGACTTTCAAAAGGGAAAGCACTGACATGAAAATCTATAAAACCCTTGGGGTGGCATCTGAAAAACAAAGAATCAGAAGAAAATGAATCAACAACATCAGGGATCTGCAAGTAGCAACAGATTGATGTCTGCAGCAAACTCTGACATCTTCCATCAGGGTCAGTGAGTTTCTTAATGCTTTGCCAAGGAGCTTCTTCATCCACAGTGTCCTCTGTGCATGTATTGGTCAATACATAATCATGCTGCACTCTCACACTGTACATATATTTTCAAATTGTCTGGCCTAAGTGACCCCAGGAAAGAGCAGGAAGGAAGGTTACTGAACACAGAAATAGAGGGAGACCTGAGGTAGTGCTGGGTGCAGGCAGGAGAAAGTTTTATCCATCCCCCTAATGCAACTAACATAGCTTTAAAAGGGAAATTCTCATTCGGCCTAAGCTGTGCTTTCATGTTCCAGCTTATTTTCTCTAATGTAAAATCATGATGTAAAAGACATTCATTACTGGAAATTCATAAGCATGAAAATCTCAGGACTGCTAATAAGTGTTCTCTCCCTTCTAAAGAGATTTTATAAAAATAAATGTAATGAGAGTGTCAAGAAGAAAGAGGAAGAATAATTAAGAAGGGGAAAAAAAGAACAGGATGAAAGGGAAAAGAGATAAGGAACAGTAGCAGAAAGTGGGAAATAGAAATATAAATAGGCAATAGGAGAAAAGGATATATTACAAAAAAACCCTTTTGGAAATGAATGTTTTTACAGTTTGGGCTATTGCTGCTATACTGCTATTCTTTTTGTAAGCTGCTAAAATCACATTGTCTGAATATTTTGCAGAACAAAAGGTTTTTAATGTGTAAAAACCTCATGACAGCTACCTGCAAATGACAGATCTTATGAATTCTGACAAATGACTGTTGATATTAATCATATAAATATGTGAGTGCTCTAAAAAGATTCATCTCCAGGAATTTCACAAAAATGTATTTCAGACAGATGTGAAAGCACATCCTGTTGTGCTTATGGAACCCTTTTCTGAAACTTCCTTCAGAGCAACCTTGTTCTTGTATTATTTATCATTCTATTGTCTCTGATCTATAATTCAAGAAGGAAAACCCTTTGATTAGTATATATGCAATATATTTCTAAATCAGTGCTGAAAATCTCAGCTACCAGATGTTCATTATTGTTATCAGACACAAAATGTGAAGGTGGAGAATACTGATGAGGTCATTCTGTCCACATTCCTGCCAATAAAGGACATACTCTGGCTATTTTTACTGCTGTCGTTATGCTAAAATAACAAGGATTGCAAGACATGCTGTACTCTTTCACTATTCAGCTGTAACTATTGAAATGAAAAAGTCTTACTCTCCCTCTGTAAACTAGTCTTGTCCTGCTGGAAACATGAATTATATCACAATTTGCTCCAGGGTCAGTCTGCAATCAGGTATTCCTTTCAGTCTTCTCGGTGATTATGTCCATCCATTAAATTACAAAAATTTCCTAAAAATGAAGATAAGTATTCATAAGTATACTACTGATGAGTTGAGCTCTAACATTCTAATAGGTATCATTATATTAGATTATGATATATTGTCTCATGTTTCTCATTAAGATTTCATTGCAAGTTTCTAATTATAAGGGTGCTCCCTAATGTTACCAGGGGAAAGCATGTGCTATAGCTAAAAACCTGTCTTTCTACAGGGGGAGAAATTTGTAAAGGCAGAGATGTCCCTAACTTGCATTGAAATTCAGTTGGAGTTAGCTACCTAACTGCTATTTATCCCTTAGGAATGTAACTGAAGCATAAATATTTTTTATGTTTGCACAGCTTGACTGGGGAAAAGAAAAGATTTCTCTTTCCTCCAAAAAACCGAGAAAACCAAAACTGCAGAAGGAAAAAACAATTTCCCTGACAATTATATGGCAGCAGGCAATGATATATTAACAACCAATTTTCTAATTAAAAAGCACACAATTTTTTGTCCTTCATTATAATTTTAACTCTCAGAATACAGAGACACCTATAAATACGAGAAGGTCTATAATGAATTGCACGACTTTAAAATGTTAATTTGATAGCTGAAGCTCTTTTCTTCTATACAACAACCTAGAAAAGAAGATGTTATTTTCCTTCAATTGTATTGCTTTTAACTCACACTACTCTTAAAATGGGGACAGTGAAAATCTATTCTGGAAGGACTAGGAATATGAAAAAAAAGATTCTAACACGTATCTGACTGACAGGAAGGTTCTCCTGAGGACTGCATTTTCCCACTAAATTTGAAAAAATAAAAGATTAAAAAAATCTAATATATTTTTGGCATCTTGCTGTCAAAAAATATGGCAAATGAGGAGAAAGAACAAAAGCAAAAAGAGGCCCAAAATCAAGGATAAATCAAAATTCCCATGAGGCAGATAGAGAGCTCTGTGCCAGCTGCACAGGAACAAAGTTCAGTGTGTACCAGTGTAACACTGAGACACAAAAGCTTTAAGCCAGACACACTGAGAATTATTACTCTTGTTCTCCCTCTGTATCACAGAATCAGATCACTAGGATCATGAAATCACAGAATGTTTGGGGTTGGAAGGGGCCTTAAGGATCATCTAATCCAATCCCCCCTGCCATGGGCTGGCACACCTTCCTCTAGATCAGGTTGATCAGATCCTCATCTGACCTGGCCTTGAACACATCACAGGATGGAACATCCACAGCTCCTCTGGGCAACCTCTACCAGTGCTCCATCACCTTCTAAGTAAACAATATTTTCCTATAATCTAGTCAAAATCTCTCCTCTTTTGGTTTAAAACTCTTCTGCCTTGTCTATCCCCCTACACTATATGCTTGTGTCAAAAAGTGTCTCCCTATATTTTATAAGCCACTTTCAATAAGTTGAAGTAGATCAAAGGCTTCAACGAGGTCATCTCACAGCCTTCTCCAGGGTGAATAGCCCAGATATTTTTCTTGCCCAGGTCTCATTTCCTGTCTTTATAAGAAAGGTGCTCCAGCTCTCTGCTCATCTTCATGGCACCCTCTGGACTTGCTCTATAATGGTAAGGTGGTCCAGGTCTTTTTTGTGCTGAGGACCTCAGAGCTGGATGCAGCACTCCAGTTGGGATCTCAGGAAGGCAGAGTAGAGGAGGAGAATCCCTGCCCTTACCTCTTGGTCACACCTCTTTTGATGCAGCCCAGGATGCCCTTGGCTTTCTGGGCTGCTGGCACACACTGCTGTCTCCTGCCCAGCTTTCCTGGAGCCCTTCTCTCTGGGCTGCTCTCCCAGTCTGTACTCATGTCTGGGATTGCCCTGACACAAGTGCAGCACCTGGCACTTTGACTCGTTGAATTTCATGAGGTTCTCGTGGGTCAGCTTCTCAAGCTTGTCCAGGTCCCTCAGGATGGCATCCCATCCTTCTGTTGTATCACCTGCACTGCTCAGCTTTATGTTATCTGCAAACCCTCTGAGGCTGCACTCAATCCCACTGTTTCTGCCATTGATAAAGATACTGAAGAGCCACCTGTCCCAGGGCACCACTTGTCACCAGCCTGAACCTGGACACAAAGCCATTACACACAACTCTCTGGCTGAGTCCATCCAGCTAATTTTTTATCTGCCAAATACTCTGCCCTTTAAATCCATGTGTCTCCAGTTCAGAGATAAGGATGGCATGTGAGACAGTGTTGAAGAAGTCACAGAAGTCTCAGAAGTCTAGATAGGTGACATCATTCTGTCTTCCCTTGCTGATTGTTGTCACAGTCACTCCCTCACAGAAGGCCACAAGTCTAGGCAAAATTTGTCCTTAATATAGCCATGCTGGCTCTCTTGGATCACCTTTGTAATGTTAGTCTAGATAGGAACAGAATCTGTGTCTTTGTGCACAAAAGAGATAGCTGTCATTTCAGACTGAAATTCCTCTTCCTTTTCTGTCCACAGACACTTACTCCTGTTATATATATGTGAGATGACTTCTCTCAAATTAGAAAATTTGGCTAATTTTACAGGAGCAAACCTGAGGGATAATAATGAATACTGCTGCTGGATTCCTACAGGCTTTAGGGTAAAGAGAGAAAAATGTAAGCCATTTAAACAATAACTGCGACGAATAGGAGTTTAATCTACTATATTTTTAAAGAGAGATGTAATGTATTCAACAGATTTTTTAAAAATGCTTTCATATTAAACCTTTTGCAACTACCAAAGGCTGTTTTTCAAGTGCTCTTCTGAAGTGAGACAATTCCTTTTCACTTTGCCTTATCCACCTTTTATTGGCTGGAGAATGACTGCATGCAGATAGATTCATCAGCTTTGCACAGCATGTACATGTTTCATTTCCACCACTACTTCACTAAATAACTGAAATGAAAATCATGATAAATTAGAAATCTTATGCCTACAAATTCATTTCTTTCTAAAATCTTACAATCAGAATACTTGTTAAAAATACTAATGAGTGACCACATGGTTTTTGCCCTTTTCAAGCACAAGTATACAGCATATATGCAACATAATATTATATATATATAATGATATCCCTATTGAATCTGATTTGCTAGGAAAATAATTGTATTATTAAAAAAAATATAGCATAACTCTTTCCTTACAATTATGTGAGAAAATATTAGAATATATATTCTCAAATTTTGGGGAAACAGGCATCAGAATGTTTTAAATATGTATGAAATGATTCATATGCAGATAGACACAAATGACAAACTGTTGCAGCTATCAAAGTCACAAGTTTTGCTCATAAGAACAATCAGCTATCTTAGGGTGACCAATGTACCAGCTTTTATTTCAGTGCACTTGAAAAGATTTTTCAACATTTTACTGCTACATAATTATAAAATTAGGTCTTTGTGTTGTACATCCTTACATGATATAGATAGGAATGGTGCTGATATTTTAAAATGTATATTTATCTTTAAAATTCCCTTTAAAATGACAAGGTGGAACAATAAACAACCTAAGCTGAAGCATATTTTTTATTCTTGAGTTTGTAGAGAAGTGCTGAAATTACTGGAGATATTTAGCAAAAGCTTTCTGAGGGGACAGTGGTAAGTTGTTAAAGCTTATCCCACTACTAAACAAAATTAAATGAAAAATGGATAATTTGCTTAGATTTTTTTATTTTAAAGGCACATGTCCTGCCACAGTGTTTACTGTCACTGCTTCAGAGAGACATCATGGTTCATTAACCAAGTGGCTGAAGGCTGACTCATGAGATCTGTAATCAAGTTCCTCATATTGTTCCTCGGGCAGACACTGAATGTCTCCATACCTTATGTTGACAGCACACAGTGGAACAGCCACATCCAAGAACCAGTATCTTGATTCAGCATCCAAGAACCTCTCCTGGCTCAGCTGCCTTGTGGCACTTTTCCTGGGTAATGTTCACACCACACAAAGATCCCTTTCTCATCATGGCATCTCTTCCTGAAGGAAGTTTGTCTGGACTCTGACAGCACTAGGACTGTGCTGTGGCTTCTCTCTGCACCCAGTCCTTGAGGGTTAGCCTCCAAAAAAATGGAGGAAGCACAGAGATGTCTGAGCCAGAATACCTCCCTTTGGAGTGAGCATCTGCAGCAGGAGCCCCAAGAGGTATTGGAAAAAATGGCAGTGATAATTCCAGAGGGGTAAATACAAAAAGCAGGTGAAAGTAGTGATGTGCATCAATGGTTATGTTTGGCTGGTTTTTGGGGTACAGTCTTCTTGTGCTTTTGAGAGAACAGAGTCATAAAATCATAGAATTATTAAGTTTGGAAAAACCTCCATTATTATTAAGTCCAACCTTTGACCCGTCACTCCCTTGTCAACCAGACCATGGCACCAAGTGCCACATCCAGTCATTTCTTGAACACTTTCAGGGATGAGGATTCCATCACCTTCCTGGGCAGCCCATTCCAATGCTAGACAACCCCTTCAGTGAAAAAATTATTTCCCAATAGGTAGAGTTTCTCCTTTGTGAAAGGCTAGGTGCTACAGTGTGAGGTATGTTGTTCAACATAAACAATTTTTAAGTAATTGAATAGTAAGATCACATTCCAAAATCATGTTTTAGAATAAAACCAGTGTGAACCTGAAGATAGCTTGAGGGGGAATTCATCTAACTGAGGGTCAATTATCTTCAGCTATATGCATCTCAGTCCATGGTTCCCTTTGTATTCTGTTATATTTCAGGTTTCTTTTGTATGTTGTGATTAATTCTCACTGCAGACTTTAAAGGTGGGTAGTTTCATACTGGATTTTTGATGTCAATTCCATGTACTTAGTATTTTCCAGCAATGATCCCTGAACATGGATGTTGTGCTCTGTCCTATCAGTGTGAACATCCTCTTTGTTCACAGAAATTTCCTTGATTGAAGATACATGAAACTGTAGTTCAAAATATAATTTAGGGGGTTTGGGTCTTAAAACAGCATAAATGACAACTGAAGAGCATCAGATGGTTTTAATGCAGCTTTTTCAGAAATCAAATATTTTCGGTTAAAGGTAAGGTCTCTCTATTTAAAAGCTAAAAGTATAAATTTAGAGTAAGAGTGCATTTAGAGGATACATAGCTTGCAGATACAGTAGCTAGGGTAGAAGGCTGAGTAAGATGTACATGAAACCATAATATAAATGAGGTTCTCTGCATGGTAAAAAGGCAAAACATACAGAAAACATAAACCAAAGGGGTAATTTTTACCACATTCATTCTAATGTTTTTCTAAAAGCTTTTCTTCATAAAAACAACCCCCACCACCTCCACTCCCACTAATCCCTGCTTTTTATTAAAGAACACAGTAATTAAGAAGAAGCCAACAAAAGTTAAAAAAAGATACCCAAGTGGATAAAAATTATTTTGGAAGACATTAAAATATGTTTCCTAATTACATTTAGCTTCAGTCTTCCCAGCTTTCTGTTTGTGTTCTCCTCATGGGTCCAAACCTTCTGGATGTTTCAAAATCCAAGGTAAGAATCCACAGCTTTTTATATTCCTCTTTGTTCATATGATATCATAAAAACTTGTAAATCCAAACGAACATTAAGGAGACAGATTGATAATATAATTAATTATACACAAAGCTGCAATTAAGTTAGACTAACTGTGTTCAGATGTAAATTATGTCATAAGGGTGCCCATGGGAGCTGTGCTAACTCATAGAGCAGGAGAATTTGATCTTTGGAATAGAACTATTTTATCTCTGTGTTTATGTGCATTTAAATATATTTTACATGAAGCACACTATTGCTACAATCTTAGGTGATTTTCTGGCAGATAAATGTTTCTTGTCCAAGATATTTTCCACCATTATTGACTGACTGTGGTGGGTTGACCCTGGCTAGATGTCAGAAGTCCACCAAATTCGCTCTATCAGTTCCCTCATCAGATGTACAGGGCAGAAAAAATGTATCAAGAAACTTGTGGGTCAAGAAAAGGACAGGGAGAGATCACTCAGCAATTAATTAATTAAGAGGTAGGGATAGATGACCTATAAGAAAGCACTGTATATATTCAAACTTTAGACAATGAGATTTATTTTGCTGCTAAATTACATCAAGGCTTACCTGAAGAGAAATATAAAATATACACACAAAAGCATAACAAATATTGAAGTGGACATAAAAGCAGTATTATAGCTGCAAGTACAATATTAAATATTCAAGATCAGTGGGCATCTACTACATAAAATTCTCTTTCACATGTATGATTATTTATACAATAGATGCGAAAAGCAGGATTGAAATTACTTTTCAAAAGAAAGATTAGTGCATTTAGCTGGAATGATAGAATCATAAAGTGGTCTGAATTGGAAGAGATTTTAAAAATCACTTTGTTCCATGGCAAGGACACTTTCCAGTAGGCCATGTTGTTCAGGATCCCACCCAACCTGGCTTTGAACACTGATGGAACAAAAAGCACACATTCACAAAAGCATCTTTCTGAATCAAATAGGAATGTCTAAATGGAAATGGAAAAAAAGCACACAGAAAGAGTGGAGACACACACTCTCTTCACTGCCAGTCAAAGCTATGTCTTGACAGAGATCAGAAAGAGAGAAATTGAAGAACTAAGGGTCCAGTTTAGATTCTGAAATCAGAAAAACAAATAAAAATATACTGTTGAAGTCAAAATAAAAAAAAAATTTGAATATTCTTTTCCTCTGGGTACTGATATAATTCTGAATAAAGCAAACTTTTTAAATGAAAAAATATAGATTTTTTTCTTTAGTTTATGCTATTGAATAAATCTCAAATTAATGTGAGAAATTTATTTTGTAGGAGAAAACCTCTCAGCTGTTCCAAAATATTAAGTCCAAATAAGAACAATAAAAAATAATGTTTACATTTATAGAGGAACAATTGAATCAAAAATTCTAAGAAAAATTCAGAAGTTTGAAAAATCATTAAATATTCATCAAACCCACCCTGATGTATGTTTTTAGAAATCATCATTTTCAAAGGAATTTTTTTTCCTTTCCATAGTTTTCTATCATTAGATCTCTAGTGCAAGAAAGTCAGGAATTTTGATTTTACAAAACAGTCAAACAATACTGGACTTAGTCCCCTCTTATCCAGCTTCTAGACACTGAGGGATTACACAGAATAATTTTAGTGTGCTACTTCTCAGAATTAATTTAAGCAATAAATTTAAAGAAAATATTTAATTTAATGTATGCAGGACATGGCTGAAGTTCTGCTTTTAGGTACATTTTTATGAAACAAAAGCAATTTCTCTCATTGGTTGTTCCAAGGACCAGGATTGTCAAGTATTAAACCAGTGTATTGTCTGCAATGTGTATTAAATACAATTGAAAATAAAACCAGTGGTAAAAACAACACCAAAAAACTGTAAGAAGACATGAACATAACAAATCTCCTATCCAAGTAGGTGGAATAATTTAAATAAAATTTAAAAAATAATAGTGGAGAGAATAGAGAAGAAAAAATGCAGAATATTTTTTTTTACTGTGGTCAAAACCAGACTACAGATATTTCTAAATTAATGACTTGTATCTGATGCTTAAATAGTCCTTCAGAAGACTCTCTGATTGCCTTCTCCTACAAACAAAAAATAACAAGCAGTTGCTTCAGATTTTTTTCAGTCTGACAAGGATTTCTGTCTTAACACTGCAGAAATTTTGAGAAACTCTAAATAATCAAGATACGAGGTAGAAGAAGCATCACAATAGCTGACAAAAGGAAATCAGGTGCTGCAAATATCAAATACTGAAGAAACACATGAGGTGACCCAAATATGCCAGTGAAGGCTTCCATGCTAGTTTTTCAAGAAGTGATAATTTTACACACGATGCATTTTACTGATATTCACAAAGGACTGTGAAGTTTTGCAGCCAGCATTACATTGCCAACAATTTCCTCCTTTGGAAAGTAAGCTGTGGCAGGTGAGATCCATACTTACTTTTGCTGAACTTGCTTTTATCACCAGAAGAGACTTGTCATCTCACTTGGAAGAAGAGCTAGAAATCTTTCTCAAAAAACACCTATTACTGCTATAATTCCTGAGCTCTGATGATAAAGTATTAGCACTATTTTCTTCCAATGGCATGGAACAGAGCTTGTCCAGCAGGCTCAATAGTCCAGTTTCACTGTTTGTATTAGCTTGAAGGAGATCTCTAAGAAGGGGGAGAGATGACACATGCTTAAAAAATTTCATAAAGTTTCTACCCAATTCAAAAACTTGCATTAGAGTTAAAGCCCAAATATTTCTATAGCATGAATTACAATTGACTGAGCCTCTGTAAGCATTTCCTGGGATGTTTTCTGGGGCAGGTGATCCAAAAGGTGGAGGTGCTTTCCCAGGCTGTGTAAAAAAAGCATTTGGATATTGTGTCCTGGATTGCAGTGTGCCAAAGTAATATTGGTCAAATAGAAAAATTGTTCATGGCAGAAATAGATGACACCACCCAAGAGCAAAGGTTGGATGGAGCTCTAAGTAACCTGGACTAGTGAAGGTGTCCCTGCCCATAGCAGGGAGGTTGGAGATTCTCTTTAATGTCTCTTCCAACTCAAACCATCCAAAGATTTGATGATTCTATGAAAAATCAATGCTCATAAACAGAGATCTGCTTAGGACACAGCATTCATCTGTTCATCGAGAAAAGACAGTCCAACACTGTTGTTTTTCTGTTCATCTGATTCCTAATATTTTCTAATTATTCAACAGACCGTCACCATGTGCAGGTTCTCTTGTTTTTCACAGGTGGAAGCATTACTATTCTGTAAGTTGCACAGTCTCCAGTGAAAAATACAAAAATTCAAGCAGATAAAAAAGAACTTAAGTAGTTTATCTGAGAAGGTACCACCAAATCATCAGGAGGACTCAATGTGTACTGTCAAATCTGGAGCTCCCTAAAATCTGTAACTATGTTACTTTAATTAGTCATAGAGAAATAAAGTAAAAATAATAAATTTTAAAATTGGGAAAAAAATACTAGAAAACTGTCTCAGGCACATGTTTAAAGAAATGCTTAGAGTGGGATGAAAGAAAAATATAATCTTGATATATGACTATAAAGTTGATATACATGTTTTCTAAACTCTAGACAGTATTTGAAATGTCTGCCCACTATCTACCAGTAACATTTATAAAATTATAATAAAAATAGCAAAAACCCCACCCTGCAATTACCTGATTGGATAGACTGTAATACATACTTTAATGGATCTACAAAAGACATTATATACATGTTAATAGTCACAAATCTAAACTTGTGACAAGTCTATCATTTGTATACTGCATCAACAAATTCACACACTTAGAAGATTTAAACATAAAATTGAACTATATTCACATTTGAATATTAAAAATTAAATATAAAAATGTATTCTCAAAGACTTTGAAAACAGAAATTCTTCTGACATGATATATGAAGTTGGTCTCTAGATGAAAAAAATATTGAACAAGAATTGGTTTTTAAGAGCACAATAATTGTGTATTTTTCTTGCAATATACTTTCAATAAACTAAGATGCAGAAAGAACTTGGTCATGTATTTTGGCATGAAAAATTTAAAGGATTCTTGTAGGAGTTCTTATATCACACTATCTTTGATAGAAAGGAACACATTTATTAAAGCAAGGAAACTGAAGTTACTATAGGCATGAAGCTTTGTAATCATTGTGAATTCTCCCTCTATAACAATATGTAACTTGATTAAAAGGAGCTTTAAAACACAATAAATCAGATGAAACTGAAATTAAAGAGAGGGTAAGTAATACTTAAATAATTTATAAGATTCAACATTAATTGCTTTTATCTTGAAGGCAATCAAAATATTAATTATGGGGGTGTTAATCAGTGAATGAAACATTATGAGTAATTTTTAGCACTTTATGTATCCACATTATTAAAGTTCTGCCAAAACAAAATGAGCAATGTGCAGAGTAACATCCAAAGTAGTGACATATTTATAGCACATCAAAACCTTCACGGTTAAAATTGTGCATTCTCGCAGGTATCATTTCAAGGTGTCCTTATTACACAGAGTCAAAAGACACTCACTATCATGTGTCTAAATATATTCCAATCCCTCAAATACAATCATTTCAAGGTATATTGCCCATTGTAAAAAAGAAGAAAAAGAAAA
>VZRX01009181.1:31048-61042 GCA_013398075.1 Notiomystis cincta | reverse complement strand
GTGTGTGTGTGTGTGTGTGTGTGTGTGTGTGTGTGTGTGTGTACATTTCTTGGATTGTTATTGACTTTAAAATCTTTCATATCTCAGTAAAAGCAAAAATGAAACACAGTCCAGTATCTTAATTAAAATCAAACAAGATATTTTCCTTCAAGATCTTATTCTGACTTTTCATATTTCTAATCAAAAATAGACCATCATACCTAGTGGGTGGTGTCCCTTGACTCTGAGATCTAATTCTAAAGGGAAAGACAAGCACTTTCAACTATTGGCTAGTAGAAATGGAGTTACAGCTCCAATCTTTTCCCTTTTTACTTATTCCCTGTCCCAGTTAGCTCATGATGCAAATAGGTATTTCTCTGCAGTATTAGTTTATTTGAAATATATGTGTACGAAATAGGTACAAGATTTGACAGAATACCATCTCCTCCAAAAACCTGAAGTAACAGACATATTAATTTAAGATTATTGAGTGGTCTGTGTTTATTTCTTATGTACAATTTTGCTTCACAGATGAGTTCTGTCTGAAAAATCTGCAGAGGTACCTTCAAACCTGAATCATTCAGTGATTAACAGAGTAATCACACAATTTTTTCCTCCTGTGTTCAGGAATCAACTGTAACTTGATGGCTGTTTTAGAATACCATAAATGAATACAATAAAGCAAACAGTTTTGTACTTTCAGGTTTGCTGTTTCATCTCTTTTGCAACAACATTGTTCTTGCACACAGCATTTTTCTCTTTAAACGACAATTTGTTTTGAAAACCTCTAAAGCTACTATTTTGCATTTTACAAACTTGACCTTTATTATTGCCAGTTAGAGAACTAAATTAGGTTTCATTAGTATTTTTTTCTGGCAGGGAGCTTCAAACAGAAGTTGAAAGAAACTGATTGAGTAGGTACATATGGGTGTATAAAACAAGACAAAACATTTTTCTTCAGAGCAAACTATGGGATCTTAGTAGCATTGATCTGGAGCAGCTCTCATTAATGGTCCTGTCACTTTCCCTACATTTTTTTTTTAGTCTATCCCTATTTTAACAGAAAAATGAAATTATATGACCATTTATATGGCTGGAATAAAGGTAATCTTAAATTGTGACACTGAATTCTTCAAACTATAAATCATTAAGGAAAAAAAATAGTTGTCTAAAAGAATAGATTCTAAAGACATCCAACACAACAGCATATCTAATATCTACTACTGAAAAACAATAAATTACTAGCAAATGATAAGGATGTAAAAGGTGTTGTTGGATTCTATCAGATATTTACTAAAGACATCATTTTCAACTGATGTATTGAAAAATTTTAGAAAAAAAAAGAAAAATTAAAAGCTAGAAACAGCATGAAAACTGGTCATGGAGTCTTTGGAATATAAAATTATGTCTCATATTTTCAGAATGAAAATACACTGTCTCATAAAACATGATCAATGATGCTAAATATCTAGGACGAATTACCAATAAAAAATTAGTTTGAAGCTGAAGAATGAGACTCAAAAAATTGGCTTTGATAACACACCAAATGTTCTAGAGTTTCTGCCTGTAAATACACTCTAAAGGGTGCACAACAGGCAGAAAAATACCAAAGAAATAGCAAATATTGATCATTATCAGAAAGGAAGACTTTTTGGAGGGCATGCCATATTTGAAGTTCCTAAATATTTATAAGTGCAGGATCACATGAGGGTAACCTCTTAAGTTTTGTTTCCTTTAAAATACAGTAGTAAAAGCTCAAGGGAAACACAGAAAAGCTGAATGTACAAGTTTTGATGCTGCATGACTGTTTACTCCATACTTACCATTCCAAACAGACTGTTCATCTTGCTCAGACGGTGCTGTTGCAGTGTTTAACCTTATTTGCACCTTGTCTCATTAAGGAGTCTCTGTGATGTCTCTGAACCACTTCTGCAGCATGTGCAAAGTCAGTTAAGACAGTTTCTGAAGGAACATAAATATGTTTCACATCTCAGGAAAGAGCAATGCAAAGCTCTTTTCCAGCACCTTTCTTTTGCCTGTGCTTCTGCTATGCTGTAATGGCTTTTGGAGCACACACAGCCTTGCAGATGGGAAAGGGATAACATTTCACTAACCAAAATGCCTGTCTTGAGAAACCTTTTTTAGCCATGTTATCTTAACATTTTATAGAATGTTTTTCATATATATATGCACACACACTCATATATCTGCATATTCATCTCACATTCTTAAAACAGTTGCAGTTCAGGTAATTTTCCTATTATGTCTTAAAGATTAGGAACACTGTTTTCTTCTTGGAAAAAGGAAGTGGCTCTAGTAGCACTAAGACTGAATGAATTTTATCTATCTGTAAATGTATATGGGCTCTCAGGATAAATTTTGGCCTTAGTGATCACATAAATCACGTTAATTGGAAAGTTTTATTAAGAAAAGGAAGTAAAAAGTATATTAATTTTAAAATATTTTATAAATAAAAGGTCATACTTATTATTATTCTTAAATATGCATTATACACTGAATGAAAATAAATAAATACAAAAATGATACATTTTTCTGTGCCAAGGTATGAGAAATGCATGTCTTGCTTCCTGACTTGTGGTTATCCAAAAGGTCTGACTATGACAAGAGTCTTGGTTACCTTTCAAGTGAAGATGCAGCCTGGTCTAGTGGAAGGTTCCCTGACCAAGACAAGGCAGCAGGAACTGACTGATCTTTAAAGTCTCTTCCAACACAAACCATTCTAAGATTCTGTGAAGATGTATAAATATTTTCAACTAATTCAAAGTGGAATACTAGAGCTTTTAGGGCAGGTCATAATTGAAATTTACAGATTTATATCCAGTTGTTTTCCTTAATTTTTTTCCAATGCAGTAATAAAGATTCCCCCTTATGCATTCTCTCCTGCTGCTTTTTTCTTAAAGCATTGGAATCCTCTGCACCACTTGTTTAATTTCCAACTAGAACATCTTAGACTATATTATAAAGCCAGAAAACTTCTGGTTCTGAAACAATTTCTATATCTTAGATGACTTAATAATAATTTAAGTCCACTTTTTTCTTTTCCTTTTTTTTTTTTTACATTAGACATATTATCTTAATATCATATTTTTAACAATAAAGAGAAGAAAAATTATTTCCACAGAAGTTCAATAAAATGAGTGGAATTGAATAAATGAATGCTTGTTGTATTTTTATTCTTAATAAAAGGTGTATAAAAATACCTTAGCTACATCCATACACGTGGACTAACTGACTACAAATAACATTTTAAGTCCAGAAATATAAGGGACTAAATTTGCTTACTCAGAAACTATTATTAACTATAAAATTCACTTTATTTTTCAATTTAATTGAATTTGAGACTTTCATTAAAAAATACAAAAGATAACCCAAGCTTTTAGTGTTCTGCTTCACTCCTTAATGATATTTTCTTGTCACAAACAATTATGAGTCTCACTCTTCATGCTGAACCAGAGGACAAAGTGCTGATGAGGTGTTATAATGTAGACTCATTCAGTGTGACCACAATAACTCCCAGAAAGGACCATATTTACTAAGATATTGAGCTTTCCAGAATACTATTCCATGAAAAATAGTTAAATTGCAAATTGTCTTTGGCTTCCAATTCAATATATACAAATGTAAGAAAAGAGAACAATAAACGTGAGAGTGGAAAGAAACTTTTGGGTATAATTTCATTTGCATATTTACCCCAATGCCTTGGATTCTGCAAGCAGTACCTGAATATCTCAGAACTCATAGAACTGAGAGCAAAAAGAAATGGATAATCCAGGATAAGTCACTTTATCTTCTGTATGGAACAAACATGTGTCTGCACTGCAGTTAATACCTGTCTGGAGACATTTTTTAGGAGTTGCTGAGATCTTGAGTATGCAAAATGAGCTTTTCACTTCACAAAAGTCAATATTTCAATTAAAATGCAAGAGGACTTTCAGAGAAATCCATTGTGACCAATTAATTAAGTTTAGTTAAAACTTTAAAAAGACTATTGCCTTTCTCTAGCAAGTACAGAGAATGATGAGACATCACTGAATGATGTGAGTGTCAGATAAGAATGGCATAGATGTTAAATGAATTGACAGCAAGAAAGAAACCTTTCCAGGGATACAAAAACTCTACTGATGCAATGAATTCATTTGAAGTTATACTTGTTACACTACAGCATCAGTACTCTAAAATTATATAAGAGAAAAGAAGTGTCAAAAATAAAACAAAACAATCCCAAAGTTACCTTTCCATTGAGTAAACTTTCTAAGGAACACTTTGAGAAAAGGGACTAGGAGCAGCTGATCTAAAATATGATGAGAAAAAACATTGCTAGTCAATTAGAGATTATTTTCTGGAGACTGCACAGCATTGAGAAAGATTTCTTGCATGAAGGCTGAGCCTCCTGGCTAATGGTAGATATTTGTCTCTACAAGCAGAAGAAAATAAGGGCAATTGAACAAGTACTTTTTAGAAAATCTGCAAGTATCTTCAGTTTTTAGGAATTTTAGATTGAACTAAGACGACAATAAATTAATCTCACATTGAGAGCTAAATGCAGAAATTCTTTCTTTGGAAAATCTTGCCCAGGAGACTTGACACAGAATTGAGTTGATTCTCTTACACTACAGTTCAGTCACTGACATATGAAAGAATGATAAACCACAATTTCTTTACATTCTCAGGAAAAAAATCATAGACAATCTGCAGTAAGATTGTGGATCTGGATTTGGATCTGTAGTAAACCTTGCCTCAAAGCCTGCTTAAATATTTTATGATGATTTACATAATTACGTGGTCAGCCATGCCTTGGTGGTAAAACCACAACAACTTGGCAGTGAGGCTTGATGAGCTAATTTGGTTTGTATATTCATCTATTCATTTGTTTCTGTCCTCCGACTGCTCTCTACCAGTAATATTATTTTAATAATCCAGAAAAAGCAATTTATTCCTAATAGAAGCTGTAAAGTATCTTAATAAATATTGCCAAGTATTAGAAAGTCTGAGTCATTACTGAGAATAACTTTGTGTGACCTATGGTTGCAACTTTTAATTAAACTCTCTCCGTATTAACAAAATTATCTTGCACCATATTTCTGCCCATATTTTATTTTAATGACTTCTATGAATCATGTTATGCAAATTTATTAGAGATGAAACTTGTAAAGACCAATGAAATGTTCTAATCAAAATTGTTTTTCTCAGCTGTCTACTTGCATTAAGGTGGTGTCTAAGTCTTCTGTTTTCTAGGCTGAACAACCACAATCAGCTCAGTCTTTCTCTTTTAGACTACTTTGCCACATTTGCAAATGCAAAAAATAAAGTGGAATTGCAGGAAAAAATTTGAGTGTTCCAACTATTCAGTGGAAACATCTGAGGCAAAAGAAATGACACAGTAAATCTAAAAATGGGATTTCAGATCATGTATTGCCCGTAGCTAGATCTGTAGTTTGTCTCATTCCAGACCAATATATATCACTTGGAGCTTGTCTTCCAATCATTCTCAGAATTCTTTAAGCCTCATGGAGCAGCCTCAAGAGAAAAGAAATTTGATCTTGTGAGATGTTTGAACAATGTGAAAAATTTCCAAGAAATTTAACACAAATAAGAAAAGTAGATGAGAATTTAACACAAATGAGAAGAAGAATGCTTGTACTGCATTCAAGCATTAACTTCCTGGGGTGCTGGAGGTAATTCTAATGTCCACCTCTTCCACAAATTCCAGAAAGGAAGGTAGGGTCAAACAGGTTTCTGTCACATAGTGACACGGTGGCATGGCCATCTTTGTAGTCAGACTGGGTACAGAGTAGTCCTGATAGACTTGATCCATTCCACACCACCACCTACATATAAGTTAAGATTTTAATGTGAAAATATGACTATGTTGGGAATTGCTTCTTCAAGATCATATCAAGTGATACAGGTTCAAAGAGGAATTTACATTTCAAAAACCATAAAAATAGTTTTATGCATATCAAGTAGGATAAATAAATAAAATAAATTTTTAAAAGTACATGAGGAATGAGTTTGTGAATTGCCTTAAAATCTTTCCCTGTAACATGTACACAGAACCTCTTCTGGAAAACTACTGAGAGCTTTGGAAATGGTGGCCCAAGTGTATAGAGCAGTGGTAAAGGAAAATTCAAGGCAAAAGAGAAAGATCTCTCTTTTTTGGAGACTATATTTTCTTCCCTTTCAGTGGTGAAGGGCTTTCATTAATGGTTTTTTTAATAATAACTTCTGTTCCTTGGCATAGCAAAACCTGTCTCATGCCTTTTGAGGTAATCCTTTGTGTATCACTCTGCCAATAGTTTCCCACCAGGGGATCTTCCACAGGTAACTAAAAATAGCTTTCATTTTAACTAACTTTTCCAAGGTTACCAAGCAACACATACACAATGAGAATTAAAAGTAAGGAAAAAAAAGCAATTTGAAACATTTTAATACATAATTTGAATGGATAATGTTGACCTTTTTACCTTGTCAAGTGCTCTGTTGTAAGTAATTCAATGTTGTCATCAGTCATTTTGAAGCTTCATATTTTCATACACTATCATTTGCAAAAATGAATAATTGTTCTATACAATCGTGATTTTTTTTTCTAAAAGCTTCTTTTAAAAATGCTGAATATGATCACGGTTTCTAAAGTATATTCTCCTAAGAGCTGCATCAAGGGATAAAGCTTTAAATATAATATTATGAAAAATAAAAATGTACCCAAATCAGAAAATTATTCTTCATGCTTAAAACTCTTTTTAAATAAAAGGATTTTTTTAAACAAAAACATACTCTATGCAAAAACCCATGAGCTCAAAATAATCGGTGGAGTATTCTCGAAGGATTAGTAAAATTATCCCTGAAATTCTCATGAGATAGTCACAGAAGTTGCACAAGAAAGCGCATCAATTTTAAGAAAGTAATATCTAAGAAAGTTAGATTTCCAGATAAAAAAACCAAAACAACATGAGTATGCATAACTGAAGAGTCATTTGCCCCAGTGAACAAACTTTAGAAGAAAGTATCTTTCTCTTCATCATGGAAACTTTATTCTTTCAGCCCCCAGACAGGCACATCTTTCTCTCAGAGATGTTCTCGGTACTTATAACCCAGGAAAGGTAACAGCCATCTTTAACCTACTTACAAGACAATGAGCTTTCCATTTCCCAAAAGCACATTCCAGAGTCCTTTGAAACAATCCTTCAGTCAGACTGAAAGAGGAGGCGTGGGGGAGCACTGAAACTACAAACACCCAGGAGAGGTGACCTGAGGATCAAGCCTCCAATTAGTGACAACAGGCAGAGGTCCCTGAGCAGCTGAGCCTTCTCACCCCAAGTGCCCTCACACTGGTGATGAATGTGACAACCACCTGTTGTCATGGAGCACAACCTTCTCCCAGTGAAATCCTGTGTCACTTGGATTCCAAAGCTGACAAACCTCAGCCCACAGAATACCACACTCAACCACCAGCAGACACATCCTAACTTGGTTCTGAAGTTACCAAGAGAAAGGAAACAGTACTCCAGTTAAATTTAACCTTTTGCATGTGGAGACTTTACTAGCAAGTTTCTTATGGGTGGAGCATTGAGATGACCCCTCTCCCAAGGGGATCTGGCCTTGGGAGTGACCATGCTACCACAGGAACTGTGATGCTCCCACTGAAATTATTAAGGGCTCTGCCACTGATTTCATATGACATCAGAAATGTGCCCTCAATGGAGAGTTATGGTGTCTATATTTTAATGAAAACATCAAGATAAACTGCAGCTGAAGATATCTGGGTTTTCCAGATCAATTCAGACAGCAATTGCCTACTTGCAAGGCATCACAGGTTTTACACTGAAGTATTTGTCGTCTACACCAGAGCAAGTAGCACAGTTTGATGAATATTCAAATATTTTTTAAATATTTTATCATCTACCCAATATAGCAAATCTGAGGAATTCAAAATGCAAATCTTAGTTAAACCAGAATTTGAATCAGTTCTCGTGGTGGATATTCAGCAGTTTGCTTAACTCCATGTTACAGCCACATCTTTAGGAAATAAACTCAGATAAAATATAATTGAAGATAACTATGAGCTGCATTTTTTCCAATGAAATATAGATTCTACTTAATATTAGTAGCTGTAAAAAGAATCACTTCTCTGTAGCAAGTTTTGGTAAACAGCTTTTGTCATAAATAAAGATTATAAAAAGACATCTGATTGCTCTAAATAAAATCAGCCTTCCATATGTGGGTTTGAGGGTATTTGAACAATCTCATTTTCCATTTGTTTGCTGTGCCTAAGCAGAAGTGATAATTAGCTAGGAAATATACAGAAATAAAACTAATCCAAGAAAAGCTTCCATACACAAGGGACACCTTGTTTTAGGCTTTATCAATATCACTCACTGTGATCAAGTATTAAGCTACAAAATGCCAAATTCTATAATACACAAGTGACCTTGAACAAACTGTCTTGTCTGGCTAGAGTTTTCACCCTGAAATCATGCTGCTGTAGCTGGAAAAAACATCTGGCCCAAAAATATATATTGATACCATGGATCAGGCCAGACACTAATATCTCAAAAATACATTAACTTAGTTTAAAAAAATCATCAAGATTTCAATGGTGGCTCCTTCTTCAGGTGATAACAAAATAAAAGTATTAAGAGAAAAATAAAAAATATCTAAAAAGTGACACTTTCATGATCTATGGAAACATAACTAGTTAGTGCAACAAAGATAATCGTAGTGGGATTGCATATATTCTTCTCCTAAAGTTTGTAATGAGTGCCTAATTATTGCAGTGAGAGACAGACTGAAAATACTTAAAAGAAGATGATTCTCTCTGGATGTCTTCTGTGACTAATTTGGATTGTGTCACGGAATTGAAACTCATTGTTCATTTTTAACCCATTTGAGGGCAAGATAATTAACAAAACCCTGTTTAAGATGAGAATTCTTTATAGTTTTCACAATGAACATATATTATTAATATGTGTACACACAGATATACATGCACACACACATATAAAATTGAAGTAAATAGTTAAAACTGAGTTTAATCAAACATGAAAAAAAAATCCCTCTGAAGAGCTTAAAGCTTTTGGGACTAAGTTTTGCTTTGGAGCAGAAAGTTATCACTGTCAGAATAAAGTTGATTTTGGTATAGATTGTGATGAAGGTTTTCTAGCATGTTTAACCTCAATCATAGTTTCTTTCGAAATAGCTAAATTTTTCCAATTAAAGCCATTAGCTCATGATTCTTAGGGGAACACAATATTATTTCTTTTAAAAGTTAATTTCCACAGTAATAAACCATAATCTTTCCCAGGACTTTTACAAAATCTGTTGTAATGAAAAACATTGATTGCTTTTAAAAGCATTTTTATATCAGTTTGATGATTTACATTGCATTTCAGTAATTGTCTCCCTGCATAAGAAAACTGGATCTATTCAGAAACACAGCTTCTTGGTTTGCTTGGCTCTCTTTGTTAGCAGCTAATCAATTAGCTACGTCGTAAACTGCTAATTTCTGGTTGGTTGGAGGAAAAATTTCTCTCCCCCAATTTTTCCTTTCTTTTCTTTTCTTTTCTTTTTTTTTTTTTTTTTCTTTTCTTTTCTTTTCTTTTCTTTTCTTTTCTTTTCTTTTCTTTTCTTTTCTTTTCTTTTCTTTTCTTTTCTTTTCTTTTCTTTTCTTTTCTTTTCTTTTCTTTTCTTTTCTTTTCTTTTCTTTTCTTTTCTTTTCTTTTCTTTTCTTTTCTTTTCTTTTCTTTTCTTTTCTTTTCTTTTCTTTTCTTTTCTTTTCTTTTCTTTTCTTTTCTTTTCTTTTCTTTTCTTTTCTTTTCTTTTCTTTTCTTTTCTTTTCTTTTCTTTTCTTTTCTTTTCTTTTCTTTTCTTTTCTTTTCTTTTCTTTTCTTTTCTTTTCTTTTCTTTTCTTTTCTTTTCTTTTCTTTTCTTTTCTTTTCTTTTCTTTTCTTTTCTTTTCTTTTCTTTTCTTTTCTTTTCTTTTCTTTTCTTTTCTTTTCTTTTCTTTTCTTTTCTTTTCTTTTCTTTTCTTTTCTTTTCTTTTCTTTTCTTTTCTTTTCTTTTCTTTTCTTTTCTTTTCTTTTCTTTTCTTTTCTTTTCTTTTCTTTTCTTTTCTTTTCTTTTCTTTTCTTTTCTTTTCTTTTCTTTTCTTTTCTTTTCTTTTCTTTTCTTTTCTTTTCTTTTCTTTTCTTTTCTTTTCTTTTCTTTTCTTTTCTTTTCTTTTCTTTTCTTTTCTTTTTTCTTTTCTTTTCTTTTCTTTTTTCTTTTCTTTTTTTTTCATTTTCTCTTTTCTTTATTAACCCAAAGAACTTCCAATAAGATTCCATAAGTTTTCTTACCCTTTTTTGATATATGCCACCTTTATAACATAGCTGCTTTTATGTCTACATACAGATGACCCATTTATGCAAAGCTATCTCAAAGTTATTATTCATGTGTAAAATGGGCTGATTGTATAATGACATTTCTTGTTTTTCTCTTCATCTACTCATTTTATATAATTAATATTCATATTTCTCTTCTGAAATAAAGGATAGTTAATGCATTCAGTGTTTCCTTATTTTGTGGGTTGGGAGATCATGTCAGTTCTTTTGTGCTGTTTGACAGATTCCTTTCCCTCTTTTATCCTTAATTTAACACTCAACAACACATGCGAGTTTTGCAAGCTTGAGGTCAATGACCCTTTTTAATTGCAGTGAAAGTATTCATAAGTTTTCATCCAGTGTTCCAGAAATTTGGTCTCAAGGTTGCCATTGATTCGCCTACACTTGGCAATAGGAATAAGGCCTGTATTTTTCCCTACATAATTTCCATTTCAGGTATTATTATCATTATTATTTGCAGATTTTAAAATCACAGAGATTTCAGTATTTGATCACTTGAGAATCTATGAGTTTTCATTTAATGTTGATGGATTACCTTCAAAAATGCTTATATGTAAATATTACTAAAGCCCTTACTGTTATGTTGTCTGATTTCATTATGTAACTGAAAAGGTATGGTTGTGTGTTTAAGAGATAAAGTACAGTGACAGATATTCCTAAACCTGTTAGGAAATAAGGAACAAAATATTATGTCTAGAATTATTAAAATCTAGCATTTGAAAACATTTTCTATATCTCAATTCAGTACAACTGCAATTGAAACACTGGAACTAGTTTGGTCTTTCTTTAAAGAACCTTCACGAAAGGATGCATGACAACAGCAATCAGATTGAAGTAATTAAAAAGTTCTTGACCCAAACTAATTGTCGTGGGATGATCTTGTATTCCCCATCGCCTGCTGGAAGGGTTTTTTGTGCCTTCGGACTGCAGCCGGGAGGACTCTTCACGGCGGCTCGCCTGACCTTGCAGCCGGAATGTTTACATACTTTTGCCCGGCTGGAGACTTTTTTTCCCTCTGCTGGTAGCGGAGGAGGGGGGGGTTGCTCTCAACCTTTTTTCTCAGCTGTCGGCTGGAGAGGAACGGAGATCTGCTTCTGCGGCTTCTGCTCCTTTCTGGACGGTTTTCGGCTCGTTTCCTTCGTCCGAGACCAGCTCGCCATCTCTGGGACTCGTGGTTGGGCCCCCTCGATCCGGCAGGGCCCGGCTGGGCTCGGGCCTTGGGCCTGGGACACGTGAGAGAACTGTGGGGAAACCCATCGACCTCCACCTCTGGGAAGGGAGGGGGGAGCTCGGTTTGTTGAATAAACAGGGGGTTTTTTCACTCTCGTTTGAGAAGTTCTTTCTCCCGAACCCGTGGGGGGTGGGTGCTGCCAGGACCTGCTTGCTTGGCTGGCAGGAGAGAGGGGGGAGACTCCCTTCCGGGTTGTTTCCTCCTCGATTTGTGTCCAAACCGGCACATTAATTCTATGAATGTGTAGCACAAGAATTATGATAGACAGCACTATAACCATGGAGGAAAGTGTTTAAACACAATTCCAGAGAAATCTATGTTGTGTTCCTTGGGTCAAAGTCCTCCTCAAGTGAACGAGACAACTTTCTATTTCAAAAGTATCACTCCACAACAAGCTAAAATCAGAAAGTCATGTAAGAGTTCCAAAATAAAAATAATATTCAATTGTTCTCAAAGTTTGCCATAAAAAGCCCAGGTGAATAAGGACTGCATTGAAAACAAACAAAAAACACCCCAGACCTTCTAATGAATACAACACTTCCAGTGGTCTAAATTCTTATTTTCATTGACTGTGTGAAGGAAAAATAAGGAATAAACTAAACTGTAAGAATTGTGCTAAACTTCCATGTAATAAGTGATCATAAAAGATAAACAACTAAAACATTATGTATTACTACCTAATTACAGGTCAGAATGAAGATAATTTAATTTCTTAATTGCAAACAACAGTTTTATGATGACAGTTACATCTGTAGTCATCAATCAGAATGACCAAGCACAGGACTGACAAGGTTCTCTAGAGGATGCCAGTGCAGTGCCTCTGTACCTCCAGGTAGAAGGACCCCTCAAGTGACTCAAGGCTGGACATCTAGCAGCAGGAAATGAAAAATGACTTGTCAAGATGAAGTGGAAACAGAAAAACAGGGATGCAAGAACTGACACTGCAGCAAAATCACACCACAAAATGGTGTGGCAATGCCAGCAGGATTTGTTCCTTCCTGTATTGGGACATGAAAGTAAAAAAATAAAATAAAATAAAATAAAATAAAATAAAATAAAATAAAATAAAATAAAATAAAATAAAATAAAATAAAATAAAATAAAATNGCTAATATAAAATAAAATAAAATATAAAATAAAATAAATTATCTGTTGATCACAGTAGGGAAGAGTTTGGACAGTAGTTCTGCAAATAAGGTAGAACTAACAGGTTTAGTATAATGCTTAAAATCATTTTGAACAACAGGAGTCATAGGCATATATGAATATTACTATCTTTGTGACTACAAGTCTTTTCCCTGTTGAGTAAATGTACTTACTGAAGAACAAAGGCTTAGATTAATTTTATTAGAATAATTTAATTAGACAGGGACAGTTTACTTTTTAAAGAAACCTTAACTTTAATCAAATTTTTAATCACAAAGAAAAAATATATATACAAGAGATCAAATATTAACAACATGAATTACAAGAAATGTCATGGGATAACCTGCCCTAATATGTTCCTACTTCAAATTATTGTTGAATTTTGAGATGTTGTAATACCAATACAGAGTCTAAATTGGGAGGGATATTTCTGGACACTCGTGACATCACAGACCTATGCCAATGCAATTTAATTCTATGATTTAATTTAATGAAACAGATTGGAAAGGATCTCATGAAGTCATCAGGTGTAATCCCTGTCTTTAAGCAGGTCCACTTAAGATGATTTTGCCCAAGTTTTTACTGACTCCAAGGACTGAGATTTCACAGCCTTTCTGTGCAACTCCTTGGAGTGTTTGATCACCCTGATGCTAAGAAGGTTTTGTCATAGGAAATCATAATTTCTCATTTTGTTGGCCTCTGAGAACAGTCCAGTTTTGTTTTCACCATAGCCTCTCATCCACTAACAGAAGAGAGCAGGATCTCCCTCAGCTTNGGGCAAAAGTATGTAAACATTCCGGCTGCAAGGTCAGGCGAGCCGCCGTGAAGAGTCCTCCCGGCTGCAGTCCGAAGGCACAAAAAAAACTTCCAGCAGGCGATGGGGAATACAAGATCATCCCACGACACCTCTCAACCATTTCTCTCAACCTTACCCTTTCCTTTGCCAGTGTAATTCCAGAAGACTGCACTTCACATCCCTCATGAGTTCCACCTCCTCTTTAGCACCTGCTTTTGGCTCTCCAGTGCAGCACATGAACATTATCTCTGTGCTCCTCCCAGGTGGCCAGTACTTATCTCCATAGCCTTTACACTTTCTTCCTTCATTAGAGCTCAGCCAGAGACTCCCTGTCCAGCTGGGCTGGCACTCTGCCTTGCCTGATCAACTTTCTACCACATCAGCATGAACCACACCTTTGAATGCTTTGAGAATGTAAACCTTGGAAATCAACCAGCTCTTCATGGCCTCTTTTCCTCTTCAGGCCAGACTCTCATGCCATCTCAACAAGTACAATTTTAACAAGCCAGAATCTGCTCTCCAGAGGTCTTCAGAGGGTCTAATTCTGCTACTTTTTCTTTTTACTCATTTCTCTTAAGATTTTAAGTCATTTTATCTCATAGTGCTGTAGTTAAGGCTGCCACCAGTAAGTGCATGACCAGTCACTTCTTCCTTGTTCATGAGCAACAGGTCCAGCACATCCTCTCCCATAGACTGTTTGCATGAACAAAATGTTCTCAGTATTTTTCAGAAGTTCCCTAGAGTCTTTACACCTGTTGTACTCTTTATTCAGCAGATGTTGGAGTGGTTGGTGTATCCTATGAGAATTCATGTGAGCATGAAATTTTCTCCAGCAGTTTAAAATGGTTTCATGTGATTCTTGACCTTTAACAAATACAGAAAACACCAAGGTGTCACCATTGTTGGTTTTTTATGTGATCCTTGAGCTCACAAATGACTTGTGACACCTTCCAAGGGAAAGTTCTCCATAAGGTAGGATAGAAGAAATTAAAAAAAAACAAAACCAAAAAATAGAATATGTTTTGTTTATAAATTACTTTAGGAATTAAAAAAAAAAAAGGTACTAGTGAAGTAAGTCTGCGTAATGCAAATATATATTTCCTGCTCAATAAGAAAATTTGAATTAACCATTTCAACTAGAATCTATATGGGGCATAACTTAGACTTAAGCTACAGTATTTGGTTTACATGGAAGGGTTTTGATAGCAGTAGGGCTTCAGGGATGGCCTCTGTGAGAAGACACCATGGCCTGCCCCATATTGGACAGAGCCTGTTTCAGCCAACTCCAAAATGGACCCACCGAATCAATCAGTGAAGCTGATGGCACCTTTGTGGTAATCTGTAAAAGCACTGTGCAACAGCTGTGAGGGAGTGGAAAAACTCTGAGGGAACAAAACAAATATTTTAACATTCTGTGAAGGACTGTCTCCTGTGGGTGGGACCTCATGCTGGAGCAAGACAAAAGCGTGAGCAGCAGGGACAACATATCGTGAAGTGAACATAGCTCCCATTTCCCATCCCTGTGCAATGCTCCATGGGAGGAGGCAGAAGAGTAAGGAGTGAAATTGAGCCTGAAAAGAGTGGAGGGATGGAGAGAGTAGCTTTTAGTTTGGGGATTTTTTGCTATCCTATTCTCTTTTTAATTGCCAATAAATTAAATTAATTTCCCAAGTCGAGTCTGTTTTGCACATGATGGTAATTGCTGAGTGATCTCCTGTCCTTATCCTGACCCATGAGTTTTTCACCTTATTCTCTCCCTGTGTTCTGTTGAGGAGGAAGACTGAGGGAGCAGCTTAGGGGACACCTGTCAGCCAGCCAAGTTCAACCCATTACATCTGAAAAATCAACACAGAAAAGGTTGTTTGCCCTTTTAGCTTGATGTTTAAATCTAAATTAACTAAATTCAGAACCAATTAGTAAATCCGAATAGGGGCAGTTTATACATGTTAATTTATGTAATTTGTACTGTATGGATTCTTAAGGAGCATTAAACCAATTCTACAAACAACAATTTAATATAGGTTTTGAGAAGAGAATATTTTTTTCTCTTTTATTTAGTGTGAACTTTTGAATTACAGCTGGTCTTGTTGAGTGTTATCAGCCATGTCACCCTGTTTCATGACCTGTGAATAGTTCAATAGCTTATGTCAGGATATGAAAACACCTTGGCTTGAAAGGTTTGGAATGGAAGGATTTTATCCACTTACATCACCCCAAAATCAAGAGATAAAGTGACAGTATACAAACTAAAAAATAATAGCTTTGAAGTACCTTTTTAAAGAATCTATTCCCTTTAGTAATGGAATTTTTTTCACTCTCATCTTGTGTTTTATTACATCTGTCACCTGAGAAAAGCACATTCATTCCAGACCCCCAAAGAGAGATTTCTATAGGCAGTTGAAAACTGTTGCACCACTAGTTCCCTGAACAATAATATTTTCAGACTTCTTTTACATTTTTTTCTTAATTAAATGGAGCATCTTAAATACATAATGTTTTTCTTGTCAAACTGAAGCAATTTTTGCCCTGTTTCTTTGAATCATAGGGTACAGCTGCCTAGGCAGGAAAGATTTCTCTCCCAGCAGTACTCTTTGGCTGGCAGTACTCTCTGATCCTTCAGCAGTTTGCAATAGCAGATCTGGAGCTGCTTTGGTCAGCCATCTGCTTATGCAGCTGAGACCTCTTTTGTCTTCTCCAGCCTCAAGGAAATACTTCTTTTGTTACTATTCATCCTTGTTTCCTAGAAGGTACCTTCCTTCCATGTGGCAGTTACGTGGGTTGAATGGGGGATTATAAAATAGGTCTAAAAGCCCCAAATATGTTTTTGGTTACCAGTAGGTAACCACTTCACTTTTCCTTAATTCAAGCTGCAGAAAAGATTGTAATGGATTGAGTGAGAGCTGAATAGATTAATCATCAGTTCAATGTACTGATATATATCTCTTTTAGATTTACTGGTTGGAGGGGGAAGGAGCTCTATTATGAGAAAGATTAAGAAGGTCTGATAAATCGTTATCTTTTATTTTAGAGAAAGGATTTAGAAAAACAGTCTCTTCAATTATTTGAATTTATCACTTGAGACTCAGTTTTCATCATTATATCAGAGCACGTATTAAGGTATTTGAGCATCTTAGATGCATGTTTTCAGTACCTTCTTTTTAAAAGATGTATTGGAAAATTTTGTTCTGTGTTTTACTGATTTTTCCAACTTTAATTGCAATCAATTAAATATTATCAACAACTGTCAAAAAACATTAGCTTGTAAATATAAGCATTGATATTTAAACGATATCATTCAGAGACAGATTGTGAATATTAATTTTCAGATCCTCAGAAAAATTAATAGAATTTAACTAGATAATACACATTCTTAGAAATTAACTGTTTTTCATAAAAGTATCCTCAGATTGGGAACAACAACATCTAGCTCCCTGTTGCTCTGAGTTTATAAGTATTTTCTGAATATATGGTGCGGTCAAAATATTGTGAGGGATACACAGAGAAGTAATTACATAGAAGTGATGCCAAGAATGTGTTACTAGTTTAATCTAAAATTTTATAATTTATAAATTAAATGAAAATATATAATTAAAACACAAAAAAAGTTTATTATTAGGTCAGGTACAGAGATACTAACATTAACAGAGAACACGATTTGGTCAATGTGTATCTCCCTAACAAGGTTATATTTAAAATTTGTTATACAATTAAAACTGGGAGGTTTGTCAAGTCTCTTTTTCCTCTGGTGCTGTGTTTGCCATTATGTTTACACTGCTCACTCAAGTCCTGAGGCTGAGGGCTTCTGTCTTGGAGTGCCAGGGAGGAATAACAGTGAGCTGTCATCAGCTGGAAGCCTTCACAGAGAGATTAACTTTGGGTGCTCCTTCTTCCCTTTGCAAGGATTAGCAAGATGTTCATGCTTCCTTCTCATCAGCCTAATGCTCACTCGAGGTTCTATTTCTCTTCTGACATGCCCTGTCTGCACTAGACCATAACTCACTTTACTTTTGACTTTGCTAGGCATCATATGTTGAATATGAGTTAGATGCTGATTATGTATCTTTTGTGTTGCACCCAAAATTGTGAGGTTTTTTATGAACTTGCTTTTGTATCCATAGTTCACCATTGACTGCTGAACTGCTGACAGCCTTGAGGCCTCAGGTATCATTTAATTATTTTCCTCTTATATGTTGAACGAGCTTTCTAAGTCCATTCTACATACAGTAACTAACTGCTACTCCTACCTATGTGCAAATTATTTGCAGTAGGCATTACGACATAAAGTAATATCATTTCAAGAAAAAAAGTAGGTAAAATCCACATGGGCATTAGCTGTTACAGCTAAGCAAATTAAAATAAGCTCAGGCCCAGAAGTCCAGTCAAGTTCATCTCCTGTACTATCAAGTCAACACATACCTAGGGGAGCCTATATTGATAATAACAAAAAATTTTAGTTACCAGGCTACATTATGTCAGGTTTCTCTTCTGGAAAAGAATACTAACTATCTCAAAATCAACCTTGGGTGAGCAGGCAGCTGTCCAGCACTTTGTTGCCTGCTGGGGTGAAACCATGACAGAGGTATAATTGTGCTTTCCCAATCCTTGTACCCTGTGAAATTATTCAAAGAGTCAAACTTCCTGGATAGAAATACATTATTCTTATTAAAGCATGTTGTGAATAAAATAGGGGAAATTACTTTATTTCAAAAAGTCACAAGCAATTCCATCTCCCAGAAATTCAGTAGGTAGATTGTGAATAATGAAATGTTACATTTGCCTCTTCTGTTTTAATGGATAATCTATGGAAGCAGAATAACAGTTTCAAACACATTTCTCTGATGGCTAGGAAATGACAAAAAAAGGTAATAGCAAGACCATATAGTTTCTGGTATAAAATAAATATTTAATGTATACTCTAAGAGTAAGCTGTCACTGTGAATAGAGAGATGGTTGTATTTTATTATCACTAGCCTCAATGCAAATGCTAACATTGGTCATAAAGTTATTATATTTTTTTAAAGTTGCAGCTATAATATTTGACATTGTCATCATCTGCTGTAATTAATTCTAAAGGATAGTTTTCAAACTACCCAAAACACTCTTTTTGTTTTTACAATATATATATAAACAAAGGATAGACTAATTCAATTTTATATATACACATAACTTTAACTAGTTTAGTTTACTCTTATTTGTATTTGTCCTTGCCTTCTGAAATTAAAAAGTTTGAATGTAGAAATTTCTCCTAGCACAATTTGTTTTATGGTATATTTTAGATGATGCATATATTCTCTTTGCAAAATCAGAAACATCTGTGCTGGTTAGCTTATTTACTTCAGACTGTAATTAGAAAAGAGAACCATCCAAAATGTATAGCCTATCTTTAAATTATCAACTGTGTGAAGCTACCAAAACATGACTTTCTGAGATATGAAAGACATTTCATAATATGCATGTTACTAGATCTCTACATATCCTTATTTAGAAACATAGTGTTAATATATGAAAACAAAAGCCAAACATAAGCAGTAAAAGAGAATTAAATATATGCAATAATAGAAAATAATATCATTTATGTCATAGCTTCTCATTTGTGCTTAGTCAGCAGTAGTTTCTAAAAACATAGTTCATCAAAATTCATGGTTAAGTTCATGTCATAGAAGAAACATCTTAGGCATTCTTCTAATGGCAGTAAAATCACAAAAGTGCCTTGAGAAGATTATTTCAATTACTGGGAGAGGTAAAATTATAATTCCCAGATTTCTATTAGTTTGCAACTCTCCTAATTCAAATATATTTTATACATCCAAAAATTTTCAGGCATTTTTTCACATACTCACCTGTGTTAGAATTACTCATTCAGCTTTTCTGAAGCTGTCTGAGACAACATGCAACACATGCAGTAGTTAAAAACTGCTGGGGTAAGGTTACTTTTCAGGTTTATTGACAGATGCATGGGATGACCTGTAAGGCTGACTAAGGGGTTTGTCACTTGTGACTGATGTAGCCATTCTGTGCTTATGCTGATAAAAACTTTATTCAGCTTTGTATTGCCATGCATTTTCTCTTAACATGTACAAAACAAATGTATCTTTTTGACCGGCTGTCACTTCATTTAGGGTAAGACAAATTTTCGTGCTTCAGCTTTCCATGAAAAAATAGGAAAAAAACCCCAGGTAAAATCAATTATTTGTTCCTTAGCAATTCTAGTTACCAAGAGTGAATGGCACACAGTTACAAGAATTATTAATTGGTGAAACTTGGCAAAGTCTGATACACATTATTCCCAAGCAGTTCTATGTGAAGTGTCCCAGTAAGAAATACTGGGTTTATATCTTAAAATTTATGCTGAAAACCTAAAGACATGATGTACCTAGTAATGTATTATTCACACACATGTATTTGAAACTGTCAGATATTCTTGTAACAATGATATTGTTAGCAAACTAAAGCTGCTTTTCTGGGACTAAGACTGTAAGATATAAATACATTTGACAGGCCAATGGAGACTTTTGGCTCTGCAAATTTGTGACATGAATGATCCAGAAACCTAGTTTGAATCTTTTTTTCAAACATCCATCAAAGCCACATAATCTCACAAAAGGGTTTATTTTGAAAACCTATAATGTAATCTCCGAAAGAATTAAAGACTTAAGAATCCATGTACTCCAGTCTTGTCATATCTCTAAATATAGCTATTTAGAAATGCATAATCCTTTCTGGTTTTGTAATTTTTAATTAAAAAATAAAATTCAAGAATGGGGTTGACCACTTACATTAGTTACTAGCTCTGAGGTGGGAAAATTACTCCCAAACCCTAGAAGCATTATGTGGTGGTACTGCTTGTGTATTTACATGTCATAGCTTCCCTGAGGCTTAATTTGTGCTGAGATAAAACCTCATGAGTGTTCTAAGGACAGATGAGAATGAAGAGTGAAGAGTCTGCATACTGAGTTTGGTTTATTTACAGAAATAAGAAATCTGCCAAAGAATCCAGATGATTTACTTTTGGATGATAAACATAGGCCTTCAGATTAGATATTTTCCAAATTATATATCTAACTTGGGGAAGAGCATCTTTAACTTGCCAATATTCTGTAAATAATTTATCTTGTAACCGAAAAGCTTCTTTATTCCATAAGCTTCTAAACATTCTTCAAACTTACATGGTTTCAGTATTGCTGGCAGAATGCACTGCAGACATATAAAATTTTAAACACTTCCTTTTAATTTTTTTTTTTTAAATGCTGGCTTTAATTTGTTTTTCAACCAGAAGGCTTTCTAAAACTTGATCCAAAGAAAGTGTGAGTTTATACTTCAAACATTGCTTGAGGGATCCTTTTGTCAGAGGAGGATACAGTACAGAAGGAAACCTTTGAAGCAGGAGAACTTCATGTTATTAAGTGATGATGTTTTACATCTTGGATCTGCTGAATAACTTGTCTGGGCAAAAGATAAGTAACAATGCTCAAATTAAAAAACAATCTTTGATTCTTCTTTGATTAGTTTCATTAAAATATTCTCAAGAAAAGAAACTTAATTGTCTGAATTAGTCACCCAGTTAATGTTGTAGGACACTACGTACTGCAGTTCTAGAGGGAGTTTCCATTCTCACAACCTACATGAAATATGTTCCTTGTACATAGAGAAACATCTCATACTTGATCCTGTTAACTTGGTGTCTCATAGCAAGTTGATAGAGGTTATGATGCAATCCAATCACCTGATTCATGGTATATGCTCTGTAATACCTACATTTAGTGAGAGGAATTATACTCTTGACTGTCTCTGTGAGGACTCTGATAGCATGGAAAACACATTCAGCTGTAGATGTCTACAAGGCAGGAAAGATGAGCATTGTGGACAGGTACAATTACTTCATTCTAAGGTTCAAAGTGAGTAATAAGAAAGAAAATTCCACTTTTGCCAAACAAAAATAATTCATGGTCACAACACTGATGTCCACTACAGGAACTAAAGAATAGAGCAAAGAACAATTTTTTTTCTTTTTCCTTTTTCTTTTTTTCTTTCTCTTTTAAATAAATCTCAGGATTCTGCTCTCCTGTTTTTGTGCCTTAGGAAAACATGGACTTCAGATCTTTTAGGTTTACTGCTGAGGACCAGAAATGGCTCTAGAATGAAGGCTGAGGAGTAATTTGTGTTACCTGACAGTTATACATGATGAACAAGACATATCAATCACCTATTTACAGATTCATTAAAAAACAAGAAATCTACAGACACTTTCCACCACTGCAATCCATACTTTAACAAGCAACATTCTGACTTCTCTTATTATTTAACCTACTATTTAAAAGTTCCCTTCTAATAACTCAGAAAGCAACAATTTAATAAAAGTTTAAAGAGTGTAGACAGGTATGGATAGATATAGATTGATATCAGGTCACTTCACACAAGTGAAAGAACAAAGTGATGGAAGCAAAAGCACAAAACAATTCAATGCCAATATTGAACCTCTCAAGACCTCAATCCTCATGCAATATTAATGTGCACCCAAGATAATTTCTGCCAAGATTTTCAGCTAACGAGTTAGATTTCTATCCACTTAGATACCAATGCATTGTTATTTGGAAATGTTTTACCCCAGCATTGCATTTCCTGTCTGACTATGACTGTTGGACATGTTTTCTGGATTTCTGATTAGCTGAGGAAGTTAAGGAATTATGGCTTTTTTAGCACAGATGTTCCATAAATGGGAATTCATTTTAAAATATGTTAACTAGCTTTCCCATCCTTAAAACTTTTATCGGATAACTATTCATACACTTTATTACATATTAATATATTTCAATATTAAAATTAAACTATTAATTCTTCTGCTAGGTAAAATTAAATATCAAAAATTTAGATGTAGTATACTCAGATAGCAATAGCTTTGCCATTGTTGAACCATAAATAGTAAAAAAAGTTAAAAGAAAGAGAAGAATAGTAAAAGTTCAAATGTTCAAACTGTCATAATTCTGTAAAAGTGGCTGATCATCATCAATACATTATCAGCAAGAATTTATATTGGTGCTTTATATACAGATGTAAAATTCTGTAAAATTATAGCTTTAAAGTTATTCTAATAAAAATTAATTCTTCTACACAACTTATACAGTGGGAGCTACAACAAATATTGGAAAATTATTCTGTTTCTCTGAGACTTTTTTCTTTCACAAAAATAAAAAAAGAAATATTTCTTAGTTGAAAAAATTATAGCCCATTACTGCAACAGACCATCCAAATTAGCTGATCAGTCAATCATTTTCTCTTAATAGTGAAGTCTAATCTTGTTTGTATATTTAATCTCAAAAGAATCCTTTACATAACCCAACTTTACCTTAAAAAAACCCACAGTAATTCAAACAAAGTCACCTTGAATTGTTTTTAGCAGTCTAAAGTCAAAGAATGAACTTTTGTTTTAACATGATGTGGGGTGACACCCATTTCCTCTAAACATCTTCATCCTGATCACAAAGTAAGAACAGCAGGAAACTGACATTTGGAGAACATCAAGCTCTCTTAAATCTGTCAAACTTCACTGCCACATACCAATAGAAAGTCCACTTCTTGCATCTTAAGGCTTATAAGGGTACACAGGGTCCAGCAACTATCATCTGAATAACTACTGAAAGTGCTGAAAAAGATAACACATTTGTCCATAGATAAATGTGATATAGGTAGAATTAATTAAAATATAATTGTTGCTTCCAATCTTAAAAGTCTAATTCTAAGTAAGGAATATGTGGGTCAAAGCAAGAAGCCTGAAATTGAATGTAAGAATTTACAACCACTGCATTTCTCAGAGAAAGAAATGCCCTTTTCACTACCACTACAGTCTGCACATAGAACAGTGATTCATTCAAAATAATTTCAAAATGCCAGCATTATTAAAAAGAAATATTTTCACCAAAGCTGATGTCAAAGAGACTGGCAATATACATTCAAATTCCATTTAGATCAATCTTCAGCCAATTCACATTCATACATCAGATCCAGGCATTGGAAGAAAGAAAATACTCTTCCAGATTTTTAGGTGTAATAGTGATGGTTTACAACAGGAAATAATTAACCATTAGTATAATTTGTATACTTTGTGACATTATTGAAGTAAATTAGCAACATCTAATTTTAAAATTTAAAATTGCCTTGATTTGTTAGTCTTCTAAACACTCTCAACAACACAGATCTTTATTTCCATACCTGATATATATAAATATGCATAAATGAATATTCATCTTTAACAGTTTTCTATCATCAAGTGACAGCCATATGATGCAACATTTAAAATAATCATCTTCAAGTGTATATCATGTACACACATATTTTTTGTAAGAAAGGATCATTTTTGCTTTTCAACTGTGTTTGTTTTGTCTAACAACTGTTCACAGGGAACTTTCTGCCCCATCTAAAAATTATGAATAAATAACGTTCTCTGTCCATAGTGTCATCTCTGGTTGGTTGGTTTTTGTTTGTTTTATCCAGGACTAGCAATCTATAGGGAACTCATCACCCCACATGGAAGTAGAAAAATATTTCTATTATGATTCAGTTCAATTATCTGTATTTTATTGCACTCATAAGAAATCTTTAATAGGAAGAAACAAACAAAAGTCACAGGATCCATTCTCACACAGGATCAATAATTTTTGCTAACAATAGGTCTATTACAAATTTTTCTTTCAGACTCATCTCAGTTGGTAAAACTTGATGCAATTGGGTTTTGTATTATACTGAGCTAAATGCATCACACTTCATGCTTCATTTACCTGCTCTGCGACTGCATCTGCTTTATATAATAAACACAAAGATGCATACTCACAATTCTGTCTGCAGAAATTAGTTACCTGTATTGTTTTCTTATAGAATTTCCCTTTCTCATCATATAATCATAGAAAAATTTAGGCTGGAAAGTACCTCTAAATTTATTGAGTCCAACTGTTAACTCACCACTCCCAAGTCCACCATCAAACCTCAAGTGCCACATCTACAAATCTTCCAAATACCTCCACAGATGGTGACTCAACCACTTCCCCAAGCAGTCTGTTCCAATGTTTAGCAACTCTTTCAGTAAGGAAATTTTTCCTAACATCCCACCTAAATCTGCAATGGTGTAACCTGAGGCCATTTCCTCTTGTCCTGACTTGTTACTTGGGAGAGGAGGCTGACCCCCACCTCACTTAACTTCCTCTCAGGTAGTTGTAGAGAGTGATGAGATCCATGCTTAGGATGGATTAAGCCACAGAAACATGCTGTGAATGCTGTAAAGTCTGAAGGCATTCAAAACTCTCTGACACTGTATAGATAAGACTAGGGTTAGTGGGAATCCTTTAATGTGTAAGTAAATTCTTGACTGAGATGAGAAAATTGATTATTCATTTCTTTATTGCTTTTTTTTAATAGTTCATTATCATTTTTTTATTTTTTGTGCAAGGATAATTAGGTAAAAATCCATCATCTCTCTTCAAAATCACAGCAGTGCAGTCTAATAATATTCATTCCTACACTACACCAGAAAAATAAGCATGTGGTAATCCATTGAATAGCATTTAAACTTGTAATCATGATATATTTACTTGCTCAGTGCTGGGCTAGGCAACACAACAAAGAGATCTACAAAGTACAGCAGTACTTATCTGATGGAGGAAAGAAACTGCAGCATCAAATATCTGCTGCAGAGAATGCAAATTACCTAGACTCTCTCTAGTAAATATCATGGAATCAATCAAGACTTACAAGCCTATTAACATAAACAATATGTTTAGACAAGTTCACTTAAATTTCTTCATAAATGGTCACAGATATATGGCCTTCAGGTCTGTAAAATGCTCAGATGTCCCATGTATAAATATTACAACAACATTATTTAAAAAGATTAATTGAAAAGGTTTAGCTTAAAACTGGCATAACATTTCAACCAAGAAACATGAGGATATGCAGAATAGATTCCCTAGCCATCTCTCTTTACCACTTACCCATAAATGATATGTGGAATAGTAATTACAGATTTTGTTTTCTTTTTCAGCATGCAATCCCATTGAGTTGTCTCCCTGGATCTGACCCTTAAAGGGTACATACAAGAATAATTAAAATATGTATTACATCATGAAGTTTATGCATTGTAGATCTAACCTGGAAATGCTTATTTATGCAAACAGAGTAAGGACTTATATTAACCTTATTTAGCGAGGAAAAAATACTACCTTATAAGAAAAAAACTCAACCTTCCTGATATGTTAGAAAGTAAACACGCTTGAAAGAAGATAATTAAAAGTTTGTTGATTATCCTGCTTCCAGCTCAGTGAGTTAAGACATTGCAAAAAGGCCTCCAAACAAATTATAATTTATTTATGAATGTGAATATATATTATTGACTCACAGAATGAGTAAGTTTGGAAGAGCCCACAGTGGCTCATCTGGTGCAACATTCCTGCACAGCAAGGACATCCCAGAGCACATGGCACAGGATTGCATCCAGATAGTTCTTGAATATCTCGAGTGAGGGAGTCTCCCCAAGCTCTCTGGACAATCTGTTTTAGTTCATGGTCACCTGCACAGTAAAGAAGTTCTTCCTCATGTTCCGGTGGAACTTCCTGTGCATCAGTTCTTGCTCATTGCCTTTTGTCCTATTGCTTGGCACCACCAAGAAGAGCCTGGATCCATCCTCTTTAGATGCTTCTATACAGTGATAAAGATCCCTTTCAGGTGTCTCTTCTTGAGGCTGAACAGGCCCAGCTCCCTCAGCCTGTCCTTGTAAGAGAGATGCTCCAGCTAATCATTGCTGTCACCCTCCTCTGGATCTACTCCATTATCTCCAAGTCTCTCTTGTACTGAGGAGCCCAGAACTGGACACAGCACTCCAGATGTTCCTCTCTAGAGCTGAGTAGAGGGGCAGGATCACCTCCCTCAACCTGCTGGCAATGCTCTTCCTAATGCTCCCTAGGGTACTATTTGCCTTCATGGCCATAAGGGCACACCAGCTTTTTGTATTATATCTATGTTTTTATTATTTTTATTATTATTAAACCCAAAAAGACACCCTAAATTATTCTTCCCGAATATGTCTCAAACATTTCAAAGGACACTTTGTTTTGGTAAGGAAAATATTGCCAAATAAAAACAGTGTGGTGAAGTTTCTTGTTCTACGTGTTATCTTTGTGCAAGAGTGCAGTGTGCATGAGAGAAAAATAAACCCTTTGGTCATTTCACACTCTTCTGTCTGAGCTGCATAGTGCCTAAGCAAATCTTGGTTTCTGGAACAGAAGCAAAAAGAAAAAGTAGATAGAACAAACAACAGATGGACAATCAGCAAGTGAAGTGTGAAGTGAATCTTCTAATAACAAGAATGGATTCCTTGCAAGAAAGTAAAAGTCTTTTCTTTCATAGGTAATCAATATGTATTAAACACCAGAAAATTTTACCTGTGATTCCCAGATAGATTGGTGAAACAAAGAGGAAACATCCACACTTCTTATTAGCTCCTTATACCTACTCTTAGATGGTAGGTACTAGAGAATTATACTATAGTGAATGAGGTATAAAAACTGCATTTGTTATGCCTTTTGATGTCTATTCTGAGACTTACTGGACTTCATTATATAATATGGCCTGATGGCATCACAAAGTGTGCACTTCAGATGTATTTCTCCTCTCACCAGTTGGAAGTTGGGGATGTATAAACATTTTATTGTGTTACATTAACTATTCATCAATAACTGGGTTTTTGGATACCTTGTGATTTTCACAGTCTAGCTGGGTAAAGATGACATGCAAGGAGTTCCTGGAAATGTTTACAACTCCCAAGTTTATCCAAAAACTAATTGTTATGCTAAAGACAGACAAAACTTGGCAGTACTTATTTACTAACTCTTCTATACAGAACAGTAACTGACCAAAAATCTCCTGAACTTAATAGATGCCTGTGAATTCTGGCAAAAGCTCCTCATGCTTAGGCTGACTTACAAGGTTCTGGTCTGTGCTCTGAACAACCATTAGGAAATCGATCATCCACAGCAGAGATAAATGGGTAAAGAAGTGGGTATTACTTCATACTGCACTGGACTTCATCCTGAGGACAAAGCTGTATTCACAGTAATGAATAATATCAGGGGTTAAGAGCAAGGCATTTCATTTCTACTTAGTTCAAGTTTAATCTGTATCATGGAGATAATTAACACTACTGCACTCAATATTGGACACCTTAAAATACGGGAAAGGTATTAAATGAACTTATATAAAAGGAGTTTCTGGAATGTTATGATCAATCTCTCTCTATGACCACCACACATCATTTTTATGAACTCGGAGAAATAATTCTTCTTGGAAACATAAAAAATATGTAGTCAGTAACTTGACACATACTACATTGGTTTCCTTGTTTTCATTCCTGAAATTTTTCTTTTGCTTCTAAAATACATTCTTTTTACTTGTTTCTGACCAGTTGCAAACCTACAGTGAATATCCATTAGTTAATATTCTATAAATTTGCTTATTAAATCTATTAATTTGTTTATTTCAATAGAATTATAGGACTGCTGAAATGACTTTAAAAATGCATCTCATTCATTTTTTCCATCCTAAGATTAACATTGTACTATAACTTTTATGGGTTCTGTTTTGATTCTTTACAAGAATTTTCATTTGCTTCACTGAATAGTTTCTGGTCTTGATTACAGACAAAAGTGTGCTCTTTAATATATTGTTCAGTCATGTAAAACATATGCAATTATTACTTTTATACATATCTTCCCTTATTGCAAAATATTTGTTTTCTTATGGGAAGCTAACTGCTTTAGTGAGCTATTCATTGCTTATAGTGTTCTCATAATTTATCTGGGCTGCACCACACAGAAACTTAACACATATATATAAATGTGGATTTTGTTAAGAAAAGTTCTTACAAATTTAATGTAATTGCACTTATTTTTCAACTAAGAAGTTGGTTAAGAGTAAAAAAATGTTTAATAAGCTTTCAGAAACCTGCTGTTTTGAGGTGGCATGAGATGGAAGTCAAAATGCTTAATCAGATTACTGGAAAACAAATTACCTCAATAGTATTTTGTTTCCTTATTTCTATAATTTGCATGTGATAAGAGAACATTACTCACAAGAGTCATGATACTTGGTGTGTGTTCTGTAAGAAATTATGGTTGATATGTCTTAATTGTTTTAATTAAAACTTTGATCTTCTTCATATAATTGTTCTTGAATGGTTGAATATCTGTTATTTTAGAATAAGTTTCTATTTCAGTATATGATTAATTTTTTTTTTTTTACCATTAGTAAGTTGCTGCTAGGGTTTAAAACTAGAAAATACAAGGTTTGAATGTTTGAGAGATGTTTTATCAACTTTGAAGACTGAGATCCTTCTTTAAAAGATCATTCAAAGTGTATTTCCATGGGTGTAATATTCATCTTTGAATTTTCTTCAGTTCTGCTGACCACAATGTGCTGACCACGTTTATCCATGATATAGAAATATAGATTGTCACCAATTTTTTATGCATCACTTCAGCCTTCATTTTCTCTTAAAATTTTTTCAAAAGTCATCTGCAAGGTAAAGATATTTTAATATCAGAACATCAAAGTCAACCAGGAGTACAGTTCACATCAATGTCCTTAAGAAAAAAAAAATACAGACAAGAAAGTAAGCCTTACTGTCAGATGTATTATTTTTGAATTAGTATCACTTGTCACTTTATAAAATGACAAATTAAAATTTCAGCAGATCAATCTTAAACATAATTACTGTGTGCTCAGATTCCAAGAGATGGCAGACTGTATGCTTGCTTGCTCTCCTGAAGGGTGAGTGATGATAGGACTTTTAATATTTTGGGATAAGGATGTATAATCACCATTTCTTTTAAAACCAAAACATATTTCATGTGCATTCCAAAATATCTGAATGCTTTCAGGATATCAGTATTAGCCTCAGCTTTGGGCCACTTCTTCAGTCAGTTTTGCAAGGGAGAAAATTAGAAGGAATTTTGCTGCAGTTTGAGGTTTTAACAAGCCCTTTCCTCTTTGTGAGCTCAGGCTTTCCTTGGACCGTACAGAAAACAGGCTCTGCGTAACCAAATGCAACAGTAAACCAATGAAAACCAAAAGTGCTGTTATGGTTTGCCACTGGCCCACTGCCAGGCATCTGCCAGAGTCCCTCCCTCACCCGTCCCAGGAGGACAGAGGAGAGAAAAGGAAAAACAAAATAACTAATGGTTCCTGAGTTGAAATAAGGACTGGGAGAAAACACTTCAAGGGCAAAACAGGCTCAACTTAAGGTTGCAGAGTGAAATTTACTACTAACAGAATCAAAGGAGGATAATGAGAAGTAAAATAAGCCCTTCAAACACCTTTCCCCCCCAGCCCCTCCCTCCTTCCCACCGACAGCGCAGGCAGACGGGGCAGGGGGGTTTGGTCAGTTCATCACTGAGATTTTCTTC
>VZRX01009181.1:0-31040 GCA_013398075.1 Notiomystis cincta | reverse complement strand
GGCATGGGGCTCTCCTTCCACGGGGTGCAGCCCTCTAAGGACAGGCTGCTCCAGCCTGGGAGCAGGGCCCTCTCTCTAAGTAAGTCTCCAAAATAAAGCCCTTATATGATTTGAAGCTATATTCTGCTTTTAGACCTGAGATGGAGTTCAGACCCAGCTCAGCATCAATCACTTGGTCTTGCATGATGGTTTTCAGTGATAGCTTTAAGTGTATGCAAAATCACAACTCTGAAGACTCTGAATTATTTTTAACTCCAAAACAGACACATAAATTACTTAACAGGTAAGCAGGGATTTTCAACATTATAATGCTGGGTTTGGGTATCACTTATGTAAGTCTTTGGAATTTGGGTAATAAAATATTTTACTGGATAAAAATATGTGGGGGAAAAATAGGACAAGGAACAGGTCCTTGTATTTAAAATTTGCTATTATAGAAGCATAAAATTGAGGAGAATATACTATTTTTCATTAACCATAATACCATCTCTAGGAACCTCTGGGACATTTTCAGTACTGTAAGCAAGAAATTTTACACTTAACTCAGGAATGCAGAATTGATGTCTGGATGTCTTACCTTTCCTCTCAGCAGTAGGCTTGCTGAAAAATCTCAGCAAATAACTTGGTTCACCTTATAAGAAAACAAGAGCCTTTTCAATGATAAGAAGCATTTTCATGCCAGGAAGCAGAATTACTACCACAGACTTATTAGTCAATATTCAAATATTAAAGAACTTCACAAAGATTAATTTAATTAATAAAAACAACTATTCCTACTTAAAATCCACAAACATTTTCTACATCTTTTCTTCAGGACTACTTCCTTACCAAAACCATCAAAATTTTTGTTCAGCTTCTACAGCGTAATAGACCATATCAGCTGCAGCCCATTTCTTCCTATGTGATTTATATTATCTGTAATTCAAGGATAATGTAAATATTGAATCTGGTTACTGAGGAAATTGTCACTTTTATTTTACACTAGTAGGTATTTTCTTTTGTGACACTTATAAAAATTAAAATGTTCTAAAAATTAGATCATAATATGTTTTACCATTCCTGTTATGAAGTACTCCAAAATGGGCTAATTATTAGCTCTGTAAAGTGTTTTATTAAGTTCTTCAATTTGCTCAAATCACCTTTCATGATGAATAAAAAATTCAGAGGGTACTTGCACAAAAAAAGTCTGTATATTACTTCTTTTTAACAAAATAAATTCTCAGGATGATAGACCTGCCCACCTGTTTAAATCATGTCAAATTCTGATTGTCATCATAATGACGAAATCTTTTCCTTACAAATAGCAGTGACTTTTAAAAATCTTTTCATTGGCATTTTATTGTAAACTCAAAACCAAGACCAAAATATATCTTGGTTGCAAACATGTGTTTTCCTTAAATTTAGCTTTTGTTAAGGTATTCAAAGTGGCACCTTTAAAAGAAATATCAAGGTTGAAAACTAAAAAGGTCACACTGTCTGTTTTAGTGCTACACTCACAGAATATCTCTTTAGAATGAATCAGCACCTGTACTAAAATGCAGAATTTTTTTTTTTTTTTGTAAACATATAATTGACTGGCATCTCTGTTACTCAGCAAGTCCTCAATTAATTTGCAAGAAGGCATCATACCAGTCTAGGAGATGAGTAGCAGTGCTGGCAGGAAAAAGAGTATGCAAGAGTAGGTGTAAAGGCATGATTCCCAGCTTGAAATTCTTCTTTACTTGTGATTAAGGGGTGGTGTAATCACTAGCCTAGCTCTAAGCCCAATTAGCTTTGAAAAAAACATCCACTGTGCAGCCACATATGGTGAGCTCATGACCTTGGTGAATTAAATGGATTCCTGTGCAGTTTCCTTCTATGAGCTAAACCTCGGCTTTATCATACTGCATTCAGCTGAAAGCAAGGATGCAGTTTCAGGATAAATCAATAGAAGGTCATTGGTTAGACCAGAGCTTAATCTTAGCAGGAAGCCATGTGAAAGGCTTAAGCAAACAAAATATATTCATACATCCCATCAAATAAGCATAGGAGACTTAGAGGGCCTAATCTTCTGTCCATGTATGAAACACTTCCAAATAAAAATATTGGCTTAAAATATAACTGAACTGTAATGAATGGTTAATTTTTCCATTCCAAAAACCTGTTCTAGGACAGAAGCCTCAACCTTTTCAGAACCCTTTTAAAGCTCATGGGGCTTTGTAGGTCCTTGCTGATATACTCACAAACACTGGAGGTTTTTGAGACTGATTATCTCATTTTTTTCTTTTTTTTTTCCATTTTGTTTGAGGACTCTGGCACAAAGCTGAATAATCTTAGGCCAGCTGAGCTGCTGCATGCATCTAAGGGTTGGCTCTGAACAAAAATGAGGTGGAATGTACTGACTTGCATTTGAATCATTAACATATAAGTAGTTATATTTTCTCCCAAATTTGTGTGATGGCTAACATGCACACAGTTAGCAGGTATAGTTCAGCTAATGCTTAGTAGTGTCTATGCCAGATACCTGAGCCCTTATGGATTGCATCTTTCTCATGAGGAGTCATGATTTCATCTGAGAAAGATGGCAGTGAATGGTATCTTGGAGGATGGGTAAATTTAGTCCTGCACATCTTTCATGAGGAGCCTTCAGCCAGCAATGACAGGCTGTCTGTGACCTGTTGCGCTGCTTATGAAATTCTCCTTCTCAGCAACAGTCCAGGAGCCAGTGGAGAAACACAGCAGATCTGACAGCAGCAGCAGCAGCCTATCCAAGAATGACACCTTTCATGGGCCCCACTCAAATCTGGGTATCATGGCACTCAGATAAATTGTGCTCAGCTGCCTCACGGCCCCACCACAGAGCAGGAAAAGGGCTGTGCTGGTTTGCAGCCACCCTATGATGGTATAAAATATTAAAAGTCCTAACCCATCTCAAACAGGATTATGTCATCATCAAAGTACTAAATGTGGAAATGAATTTATTGCCAAAAAAATGCTTGTTTTAACAGAGTTACAGTTAAAATAATAAATACATAGAGAGAAAAGGTGCATAATTAATGCTGACAATATAGGACAACTGACAAAATCACTACCAATGATCTATATCATTACTACTTGTGAGCTCAAGCAGCAAGGTTAATTTCTTTTTAACAGGCTAAACTGTACTAGAAGAAATAGTCACAGGACTTTATTGGCTACCCTGTTCTGCAAGTGTTTTAAGTTAGAAGGTAATTTGGAGCAGAATGGGTGGGAGCCACTTTACCTATTTTGGTGGCAGACGATGGCCAGCACGTCATCATCAGTGTCCTTGTTAAAGCAGGAGATAGAAACTGTGCAGAGAGAGGAGAGCAGAGAAATGTGAGCAGATGAAGCTCTAGAGAGCCTTGAAAAAATACATAAGAAACAATTTCACTAAAGGGTCTCAGAATAACTCTGCTGAATGCCACTTCACTGAGTAAAGATAAAGCTCTTAATTGAACCCAAAATCCAGCCATGACAATGCACTTCTGAAGAACTCATAGGCAAGTACTCCAGGCCCAGAGAAAAGATTAAAATAGCCTGCAGAAGGAGTTATAGACATTAACTTCATGAGATAATGAAAGTGCTATCCCACTTAAATTTGGTATCAGAGAAAAAAACAAATATTCTGAAGTGCTTTTAGCTGCAAATTCAAAAGATACTTGTTATTTTCTAAAGCACATTCTACTAGAAGTAATTTAAAGTGTCCTGGCAGGGCTGAATTTCATTTTTTGCTTAGGCAGAGCTGAGGAAAGCTTCATTCAGGTCCTTAGAGTTTTATGACCTACCTGTAACTGCTGGAATGTTTTTCAAGCTGTTTTCAATTATTTTGAAGAATTAGCTTTTTAAAAGTTTTCTTATGAAAAAATGTCGTTTCATCATTTTTTTAGCTGTTTTGAACTTTGTGGTGTTCTATTTCTGCCATTTTAATACTTATAGATACTTTTAAATTTATTAACATCTGGTGCCAATTCTTTGTTCAGAAATTATATATGACAATTGAAAGTCTCTAGGCATCCGACAGAAGCTGAAGTGTAAGAGATTGATTTTGGAGTGTGCAAAGGAACAGTTATTAAAACTGTCAGAAGACAGATGGGGATGTATTACTTAGATGCCAAAAAGACCTTAGCTTCTTCCCTGCTGTATGTGTCCCCAGCTCACAGAGTATGAACAGCTTACTCAGCTGACTCCTCATCTCACCGTAGCAGGTAGAGCTTATTTAGACTGGGGCCACTAGAGAGTGTGACTGCTGCCCCACCACATGAGCATTTTTCTCACAGGGTCTGTCTGCAACATTGTTCAGACTCTCAAGTCACATCAGTTTTGGCCTGTACACCTGTTGCATTGAGAGCATAGACATTTGGCAGAAAATAAATTCCCTTGTGTTCTGGCTGGTCCTCAGAGAGCAGAGGGGCTGGGTGCATCTGGACTTAATTTCTGATTAGAATCAATTTGACACTGTAAGTATGGTCAGGTTCAGTAAGAACTTTCATGATCACAGACTCCTGAATAATGCACTTTATTGAAGCAACAGTCTACAGATTCTTGTCAGACTGCCATATATACAAATGCACTAGACCTACAAAATATAAGTGTATAATGCTATGTGCAAGGGTATGCTCTGACATAGTCAGAGATGCAGACTTTGCAAAAAATGTGTCCTTGCTTTGGGGAGGAGAGAGGAGCAAGCCCATCAACTTGTCTGCAAGGTGATTGTGTTCTCATCTACTACCATGAAAGATTTCAAATGCCAGATTTATACTTTTAGAAGTGGAGATGAGACTGTACTCAACTGTCCTGTTGCTGCCATCATAAATGGTCATAAGGACAGATAGTGAGGAATATGGAGAGTTACAAAGAGAGATTGCAGAGGATCTTACAGGATCTCTGTGGATCTCTCACAGGGGTGGAATGGAACAGTAACACGTTGGTATCATCTCTCTGTCACCTGGCTGATTGCAGTGATAAGGGTCCCCTGGCCTTCAGCCTGATAGCCTCCCATCCCCTCAGCATGCATCGTGCCCACGGTACTGCCTTCACCACGTGTCTCGTGGCAGATCTCATGGCTTTAGCCCTCATCCCCACTACATCTCTCCAGTTTACTGCAGACCTGTCTGATCATCACAGCATACAGACCCTACATCTGAGGGTATACTGGAATTCCAGAAATTGGTTTAATTCTAAAGGAAAATATAATTATCTTTCTCTCTCATTTTTTTTCTTTCTGTGTATACACAGGTATATTTATACACATGCATGTGTGTATGAACACTTTGTCAAAAAAAGCAGTTTTATTTTCCGTATATTTTAGTATATAAAAAAACATAACACCCAAATACTTCAAAATATTTTGGTTTTAAATTCTCTTTTTTTCAAGGTAAAGTTGGTTTTTATCAATCAGAAAAATTCCTTGACAGGTATGAATGCCATACACTGCACTTACCAAAGAGTTTTCCTAAAATTTGTAGTTTTCAAATTGCAGTTGGTTGGTCAGCCACCTTTGTAACACCCACGAGGAATAGTACAAATGATGAAATAATTAAAATACTCCTTAGTCAAAGCAAGACTCTTGGTAACGTAGCTGTTAGAATTGTCCTTTTCAATTTTTTGTAATTGAAATTGTAATTTTTTGACATAAAATGTCTTAAATGGACTTCTAATCATCAAATATAGTTTACTATAATCACCAAATATCATTTACTCTAATATATTCTGCCTACATTATGCAGAAACTCAGCTTTCAGGATTCATGTCATACAACAAGCATAGTGGTGCTCAGATTGACAGGCTGGGATATTGCACTCCTCATTTCCTCATTGTGCCTCTTGACATGAAGGATAAATGGGGATTTCAATTTTATTTCTTTTACATCAGTGCCATTTTAGCTAGGGGGGAAAAAAGGAAAATAATAATGAAGAAAAACATCTGGTTAACTCTTTTTTTTTCATCTGTTTGTGCACTGTCAGAGTGTTCTAGCAATAATGTAATTCTGTATAGTATTTATAGACTACCTCCTCCTGAGTTGGGAGAAATATTTTTACAAAATTATATCTGAAGCACAGATTAATTAATTTTTATTTGGGGTTTTGTGTTGAATTCTTCTGGGTTTCTGAAACTATAAAAATCAGTAAGCTATACATCCCAAAATTAGCATTTTGACTGTGTGGATAACTGCTTATTGGTAACATTGTAAATTCAGCTTTGTCCTTGCCCACACGGTTTTAAAAGTTTTGATCAACACCATGTTAGTTAACCTTCCTCCAAAGGTTGTGTTCTAGCAACAGAAATTCTTGCAGGTCTTTAGGAACATGGTGAAGATACAAAGAACAGAGAACAACTCCTCCTAATATTTGGGGGAGTGTTGTGATAAATGACTGTCAAAACTTAATGGCTCTTACAAAAGCGATCTTCATGTGTGTGCTGGATTTCAAATACAAAATTTATTCTGGCATTATTTATAACCATGGTTATTAGTTTCAAAAAATACTCCCCAGCTGTTTTAATTTTTTTGCAAGAATGCTGTCTGAAAGTTTTACAAACACTTTTTAAAATATATTTGTTCAGAGATCCTTGACACAAGACATAGTGTAAACATCTTAAAGTTACTTTGATTTCTTTCTTATTTATAAATTATATGGTGATGAGAGCAAGGAGTAAAAACAATTCTCTGTAATGCTCTTTGCCTGCTGGTAAATAAATAGCCTGATAATCTCAAGATAATTTTTATGACCCAAAGCCACAACAATAATGCACACACTTAAAAAAAGGTGATGGTTCACCATATTACTATGTGACATGAGAATATGACCCCTCTTGAAACAAAGTGTAACAATCTATAGACTGGAGTGGGTCAGCATAAAATTTTTGTTGTCAGTTATGAATAATGAACATGCTTTTGAATTAATCCTTCTGCTAAAAAAATTCTTAAGGGATATTAAAGCAGTTCTTCACTACATTCCTTATTCTTAACAGTTCATAGTGCTAACCACTCTTTACACAGAGGTTTCCTTATGATACACAGTGCCCCTTATGATGAAAGCATAAGTATAAAAGCCATATGGAGAATTAGAAAATAGTTACCTAGTTTGTTTGCAGTGCATTTTGTTTCAAATTCCTTATATAGTATAAAGATAGATATTGTAATAATATTTTTTATTTTGCGTGGTGAGGGTAGTTCCTGGAGGGTAGGAATGCTCTGCAGAGAGACCTGGACAGAGTCAGTGTGCTGAGGACAGCTGCAGGAGGTTCAGTAAGGCGAAGTGCCGAGTCCTGCACTTGGGTTACAACAACCCCGTGAAGCTCTCCCAGCTGGGGAGGAGTGGCTGGAGAGCTGCTTGGCACAAAGGGACTTGGGGGTGCTGTTTGAAGCTGTTTGAAGCTGGCTCAATGGCAGCCAGCAGCCAAGAAGGCCAAAGGCATCTTGGGCTCTGTCAGGAGTGCAGCAGCAGCACCAGGGACGTGATCACCCCCTGCACTCGGCACTGGTGAGGCCACACCTGAGAGCTGTGTTCAGTTCTGGGCCCTGCAGTTTAAAAAGGACATTGAGGTGCTCCAGCACCTTCCAGAGAGGGGGAAAAGGGATCCTGAATGGTCTAGGAGACACATCTTGTGAGGAATGGCTGCAGGAGCTGGGTTTGATCAGTCTCAAGAAGAGGAGGCTTAGGAGGGAGCTCATCACTCTCTTCAAGTACCTGAAAAGAGTTTGTAGTGAGCTGGGGGCTGGTCTCTCCTGTAGGGACAGGACCAGAGGAAATGGCCTTGAGTTAAGGGAGATTCAGATTAGATATTAGAGAAAAATTTTCACTGTTAAGGTGGTCAGAAACTGGAGCAGGTTGGCCAGAGAGGTGTTGGAGCCACTATCTCTGGAGGTGTTTGATCCACCTGGTTTTGGCTCTGAGTGTTGTGGTTTAGTGGTTTAGGGATTACAGTGGTAGAGCTTGACTGATGCTTGGATTTGATTATCTTAAGGGTTGCTTTCAGTCTTTATGGTCTGATGATCCTATGATTATATTTGGTGATTTTTTAAAAATCCACACACTGTTTGAGTTCTTTTGAGGTCTAAGTATTATTTGGACATTTATTCTTGACATTGATTCAATTGGAAGGATATATTTCATTTAATGATTAACTGCCAGATGGTATTATTCCACAAAAACAATGATCTATCTGTATTGGACTGACCAGTAAAAACCCATAAATTAACAACAGAGCAAAAACTATGGCAAATAGGATATGGTTTTTTTGTTGGTGGAGTTTTTTTGTTTGTTTTCTTTTAAATACAGCTTTCACATCGATAAAGTTGACAGCAGTACATGTGACTTAAGGAATAAATTCTTACAGAAATAATGACAAGTCTACCACTGCAAAAAAATAATATCTGGACAAGTGATTAAGTATGTACAGCTTTTGAAGGCAAGTGTTTTGAAACATAATGGCATAGATACAATAGGGGGGGAGCTAGATTGTTGTTATCGAACTGAAAACGTTCAAGTACAAGAAATACTTTTTTTTACTCTTCACAGTGAAAGTAAGTGCAAAGACAATGGTATTGTGAAACAAATACCTGATTTGATATCTGAGATTTTGAACGTAAAACCATCAGTCTTTGAAAGCATACTTGACATTTATTCCTATACAGCTGAAGAAGAATTATGTGTTTTACTTCTGGGGCAGGATCTTTTAACGTGAAATCCAGACAATTTTACTTTATTTATAACTTCTGTGCAGAAATTTCTGAGAAAAAGGTCTGCATGTTAGAGTGTTCTATTTTTTAAACACCTCAACTGTATAAACAGTAAAAGTAAGAAGTAATTAGTGTTCAAATACTGAAGAGCAAACAGCATTAGCTTGGTGGAAAGGTGACTTTCCAGAAAGTCAGAAAACTTCAGAAAATACACACCAAAATTTCTGACCATTACTTTCTGAAATGAATGTAATGCTGTCTCAAAGGCATCGTAAATAGCAAGGAAAATTTTCCATTTCTGTATCTGGTGTCCAGTCTATAGGTAAACACATTCATGATAAAAGTTTCTTCATCAACACAGAGTTACAAGGTCACTCTTTCTAAATCCTTACCACCATCTCCCTCTTCTACCTAATAATTGAGGAAAACAAAAAAGCAAGCAAGAAAAACAAAGAATATGTCTGACAATTTGCATAACACTTTCCCAATGCCTGACAATGAAGTGCTACAGAGTATTGTTTTATTACTAAATCAGCAGGCAGAAAGATCTGAAACTGTTGTGATAATCTTGCAGATATGATGAAAAAAACCCAAACATTCTGTTTCTGGTCTGCTGTGAAACGGCATATTCAAAATTACATAAATCCCCCATCCAGGAGAGACTGCCTTCAGGATCCAGTCTCATTCTGAGAACACATTTTTATTAGAATAACTTTTGAAATAATAAATAACAATAACAAAATTGTATTTTAGAGTTTATCATAAATACTACTGTGTGTAAATAGTTAATCATTCTAATCCCACTGCTAAGAATGTGTCTTTGTTCATTATTTCATTTGGCTACCCACAGCAGGCTGTTATAACCTGTCATAGCTTTAGCAGGAAGCTCAGCACTATTGTTTTTTTTTCCATGTTTAGCTATGGATTTGTAATAATCAAGTCACAAATCAGTTTAATTCCTCATTCCAATTTACATTAGCTGTGTAAGCCATATGTCATAGGCTCATTTTACAGCTCTGTGGTAATAAATTCTACTTTCTTCCATAGGCAACAGAACATGAAACCTTTTAATGCTCCAGTTGGTCTTACCTGTGCTGCATGAAGAAGCAAAGAATGCATACAATCTAAAATAAATTTTTAGTTGTTTCAAGATATGCTTCAAAGCATTAGACCACAGGTGGCCAGTCCATCTGATATGATGAGCTACATATTTTTTATGTGTCTGGAAGGTGCCAGACATTTGCCACATACCAGACACCCAAAGATGTCAACCTGTGTTACCTGTGTTTCTTATTATTCTCTGTATTCAAGGTTGTGAGCTGCCCAGAAGCTCTCCACAGTGCCTCTGCTGTTCAATTACACAAGATAGGCAAGGTATGAGATCCACACTTACATTAACAGGTAAGAAGGAGACCTAACTTGGTACCTCTCTTCAAATAACATTAGTAGCCTTTGTTCTGAGTGTATGATTTTATGTTTTGCCATTTATGACTATTTAATGGGGAACTTCATATCCCTGTATAGAGGAACATGATCTTGATATTATTAATTACCTCACCTGTCACATGAAAGGGGGTTTCCTTGAACCTTTTATGTTTGATCAGTCTGCTAATGCCCCAGGAAAGTCAAGACCTTTGTGATTTACCAACCTGTCAGAATCCTGTTGTGGGGACTCCACTGATAGCCCACTGTATCTGAGGGCAGTTTGGTTAACTTGTTCAGGCACACACACCTACAGTACATCAGAGCAGAATCTTTTATTACAATTTTGAAAGAGGAACTTCTTAACGGATCTTCCCATTTTTGTTGAGTATGTTATTGACTACTGGTGACTGCTAGGACCCTTGCAGGACTTGGGCAAAAGTTTACAGAACAACTCACTTAATTGACACTCTGGTAGTAGAAAATTGTGCAAGGTTAAGGTTTGAAAATTGCCATTGATAGTAACTGACTACAAAAATGTATTTAAAACAATACATAGACAAGCTCTAATCACCAATGAAAGTTAGCTTGAGATAATAATAGAACTTGCATGGAGTACGTTTCTATGCATTTGCATTTCTACAAGAGAAAAGACAGGCTCAGCCTGTCACCTGAGCCCAGAATCTAGAATGGAGTCTTCTGTAACTTTCCTCCATCCTTAACCACTTTTATACCATTTCTTTATGTTTAGGTGTAGCTGGAGTGACTCTAGTCCTACACACCTGGGTTATGACAGGGGTAAAATTCTGTCACTTCTCTGTTATAGTCGATAAAATAGAGAGCACACACCCAGTGAGGAGTGGCTGTACATCAGAGGTGGGTAACATTGGGATGGAGCCATCTGTTAATATTAAAACTGGATTATAATGAAAAAACTTCATTTGCAGAAAAATATTTGCTGCAATTGCTGAATCAGCAGCTGGACACTTCTCTTATCTCCCCTGGCTGATAAGTGCTGTGCAGTTTATCAGCCACATGATACCATAGAGCTCCCCTCCCTGCAAGGCTGCTCCACTCTGCTCCACCCTCCATTCCATCCTCCTTAGGATGTGCTTAAGGGTGTAGGTTGTATTGCATGGGTAATCATTGTGGAATAGATTTCATGCATTCCAAATGCATTCCATCCAGGAAGTAGCAACTGCACTTCACCTTTTCATGTCCTATTATCTGTGACATTATATTCACATTCTATAAGAATGTGAATATAACTTGGCAGATTTCTCTAATTTTACTCCCAGTCATCTTCCCATAGAAAGTTTCTGTTTTGCAAATTGTACTTGCAGAGAATTTGTAGTCTGCATTTTTGAAAAACTAGGTAACAAAATATGTTTAGCATTCCTCCTTGCAAGGAAACAGTTTAAAAAGCTCTAGAATGTTATTTTAATTTATAGGTCAGTTATTGTCAACAAGTTTAGTACTTCAAAATATTTTTCTATAATTTTACTCTATCATCACAAAATCATTACTCAGTTTTGCATGTCCTTTACTTGAATTCTACATTCTGAAAGAATACCATGTAAAGAAACCATCTATTTTTGAGAGAAGCAGTGGGACCAATTTAATAAGTGATGGTAGAAATTCAGTCAGCAAAAAAAAAAAGGTGATTCAACTTGGAAAAGTATGAGGTTATACATCTGGGGAGAAATAATCCAAAATCAGATTCTGTAGAGGAGTACAGTGGAGAATAAATATGCTCAGAAAGACAAGGACAGTATTATACAGCAAATCTTCTAAATTTTTTGCATCGAATTAACATAATCAATAAAACAAACCTTTTTCACAAATCTGTAAAGATCAGGAAATGTTTTTTGAATCTTAATATAGTCTAGTGAGAGAATACATTCCCAAAATAGTCCTCAGAAGAGCATTTCTGTGAGAAATGCAGAGAACACTGACACAGACATTGACAGTGCACTCTAAACTTTACAGGTACAACAAACAAACAAACAATCAAGAAAAAAACACACAAACAAAACTATGATTGGCATCACAATTCCACCAAAGCAGCCACTGTTCACAAGATATTTTTAAAATATCCATCACTGGCTGCCTAGGTAAGAACATCACAACTCAGATATGGCTTTCAAGCAGAGCTGAAAGTGTGGAATAAGCCAGCACTAATGGAATAAGCTATCCAAAGGTTTAACCCCCAAGACAGCTCCCTGTAAACTGACGGACTCTTAGAGAAGAGGAATAGTTTTGCACCTGCATTTTTGGTATGATGTTGGGTATTTTTCCACATGTTCCTCATCTCTCTGCAGTAAGCTAACATGAGAGCATGTTGGACTCTTCCTCAGAATCTGGCTTTCAATAAATCCATATTTTTCAAAAAAGAAAAAAAAAAAAGTAAATTCCTGAACAGTTTCCTTTTAAAGCTGTTTATATACACAGTAGTATTATGAAGGGAATATGCCCTGAGAAAATTCTGAGATAGGAATAAAGGTTTTCCTCCAATATATATAGCATGGACATGTATTTTAGTATTTAGTGCTGACCAGAGAACCATTTCAGCCATTTTCTCCACTTCCTTTGGTAAATGTCCTCTGACATCTCCATCATTTTCCTTGATGACTATGATTATGGAAGCCATTTAATTTATGCAATATTTTAGGACTGAATTAAATGTTAAGTCTGATTTTAGACATTGAAAAAACAGAGAAATTATTTTTGTTGGTTATAATTTTTAATCAAATTAGTATTAGTTTTCTTACACAGTATCAGTATCCCTTTACCATGGATACTGTCAAGGATATTTTACTAAAATTGACAAATGTTGATGTACATAAACATTAGCAGTTTTCACTTAGTTATCTCATCAGTATTGTGAGAATTCAAAACACTTTAATCTGAATGAACATTAAATTTTAGCATGAATCGAAATCACATATATATATTATATATAAAATTATGGGTTTATGTGAAAGAAAAAGAAACAATATTTGATTTTGTTTGATTTGCTTTATTATTTTAGTTTATTGTTTTATTTTATGTGATTAAATAAATTTTGAAATTTGAAAATACTCAATTACTTGCAAGTAGAAACTAATGAATGTTTGGACATGTTAAATCCACATTAATAATTTCTATATCTGTTGAAGCACATCATGTTCATCATTTTCAAGCAAAATTTTTTTGGATAATTTACCATTATTGCAATGGGCTATATATTAATTATTTGGACATATCCTTGAGGAAGGCAGTAGTGACATGTGGGCAAATAGAGAAAACTTCAAAATGAGTGTCACAGCATTGTAATAGCATAACAACATGACACAGCTAAAATACAGTGGATGCCAGATCTCATATCTGAACTCATATCTTTCTGTTACACATAAAAATATACAGTAATGTGGATAAAAATAGACCTTACTAAATATGGTAATTAAATACATATTTGTATATGAAAATATTTTAATTCTTATGCACATATATATTTCTGAATTAAATGTTCTAAATTTCAATTGCCTGAAGACAAGAGGCCTGAAAATAGTGAAAGAAAAATAGCCCTCTTACCAAACCAAAAAAACTGTACTGCTAATATAGATTGTATGAAAAAGAAGATGAAGACACAAAACTCCTAAAGGAAAAATCAATACTATTGATACTGTAATAAATGGAATGACAACATGATCCCATTAACAGACAAATTTCCAACAACTTACTACCTAGGAAGTTTAGTAATATCAATATTCTCCAAATCTGATTTTTCAAACAACATCTTCTTGTGATGAATGAGGCAGCTTTCTCTGAGTCTAAAAAAGTTTTGTATTTAATAAAAGAGGAAGAAATATGAAAAGAGGTGTAATAAAATAATATGGAGACACTGTTATGCATCATAACATTGCCTTCTAGATATAGGAAAAGTCAAAAGGAAACAGAAAGACTTTATAAGGAGTAATTCTTTAAAAGTTATCAGCACTGAAGCTATACTTTCAATGGATAAAAACGAGTCTGAAGCAGACCAGAACAAGATTATTTTAATTATTAACGAGATACTAATCTCAGAAATGAGAGGTGAGTATGGAAGAAAGAAAAATAAGAACAAATTGTTTTGATGTATTGGACCCAAATTTTTTGCCATTTTTCTGCAGCAAAATTTTCACTGATTTCAGTTATTGTGTCAATAATGAGAATTGCAACCCTTCCTAATATCTGAGACAGTGACATAAGAAATAAGGAAAGCTGCAGCTGCAAGCTGATAGAGTACAAGAAGGGAGATATGAAGCATATGTAAGCCTTTCAACCTTCAATTTGCTGTTATCACTCCTTTGCTGGGGCAGCTTGCTTGCTTTTTTCTAATGTGCTACCTTCAGATGTAATTAGAATCTACTTTTGTTTAATTAAAAACATGTAAAAAGATACACGAAAATGTAATTCAATGTATTCACTCTACATCTGCTTTAAGTAATTCTTAATTAAAACAGTTTGATCTGATATCCAATTTGAAGGTTTACTTCTTCAGTAGATATTGTGATTTCCCCTTATTTTAATTCTTTGTTCTTTCATTCTGAAGTTTAAACATAAAAACTAGTTTATAAGTTTAACTGAACATTTTATTACCAGACATGTCTGTCAAAGCAAAAGATTTTCAAGGTTTAGTGATTCCAAGTTTACCAATGTTCATCTGTCATTTAAACCTCAATTGAAACTTTTCTTGAAGAAAATTATGATCATAACTCTACATTTGAAAGATGTTTTGATATGTTGCACAAAGAAACAAAACAGTTCAAAACAGACAGGCTGCATACAATGAATCTGCTTAATTTTATCTATTTTCTTCCTCTCTTGGATATGTGTTTTCATAGAAGACTGTGACTCTGAAAATTTTATCAAAGGTCCTCTTCCAATTATTCAAAAGGCATCTTTACTGTTCATGTCATCTGGAAGAGAAGTCAAATGTCCACCAAGCTGACAGTATCATTACTCAGTTAGCTGTAATTCAAAAGTGTAACTGGGAGAAGTCTATTAAGCTCAAACCAAGGTATATTTCTACATCTCCAGCAATTACAAAAGGCCTTCCAAGCATAGATGGCTCTCTTTAGATAGCATTTCATGTTTGATTTCCCTGACAGCTAACCCTGAGCAAAGCTAACAGAGCAATGGCATCCTCACAGAGTAACTGAGTGACAAATCTCATGTTCTCTGATAATGATAGCTGGCTGGGAGGCAAGCTAGAGCACTGCTGTCTTTTAAGTGTTCTTTTTTCAAGATAATATTGCTGGTTTTCAACACTTAATTACTTTTAATTATCAGAGAAGGAAAAAACATGGTTCCAAATCAATAGTAGAGGTCCCCTCTTAGTCACTTCTTTTCCAGGCTACACAGGCCCAGCTCCCCCAACCTTTCCTCACAGGAGAGAGGCTCCAGTCCCCTAGTGATCTTTGTCACCCTCTGATGGTGACAGTACAGTTTACAGGAGACAAGAAATTTTATGTATGAAATATTTAAGCTTTCAAAGATGGTAATTTTAGTAGTTTACAGGGAGGAGAGTACTGACACTATTTCAAACATTAGCTATTGAAACACTGTTGTATAAAAGCTGCTAATCAGCCACTTATTTCTTTGGGAGTTTCACCCTTGACTCAGTAAGTTCAGCATTGTGTCCAAGGTCTTTGTGCACAAGTATAGAATTCTGTGCTGCATCCATGACCTGTAGTCTCTGGCTTCTTTTTTACTAATTTCATTGATATCTGCGATAAATGGGCACAGACAAGATGCAAACATATAATGCAAACTTTTCAAATAATACTTTTGTAGCCAAAATAACTTCAACCATCTCTTCAGGATGGATGAAGCTTTTTTTGGTAGTATTGCTGTCATCAGATGAGAATAACAGGAACCATTCTTCGATGGAAAAAACTACATTGGAAAAGTTTAACTTGATAGACAGTGAACAAATGAACATACCTGAAATATGGACTCAAATGTTTGTGTATGAACAAACTGGTCATAGAAAAACACCAATGGAAGGGTAGCAATTGAAGGTAAGTAGCACACTAAATTGGTGCCTTTGACAACTGTTAACTCCCTGTTAACAGTTAATTTTTCTGACAAAATTTAACCAGTGATTTCTCATGGATTTACAGACAAAAGGAAAAGTGATGTCACAATGGCAAGTTTATAAGGATTAATCTGTCAATGATAAATATTCTTTCATCACATTTATTATAGAAAAGACAAGTGATATAAATATTGCCTAAGACTTGATCAGAAATGTTGTTTGTCACAAAATCAGTTACATTTCAAAATCTTGTCAATCATAGATTTCTTTACAGGTTAGAGCCAAATGGGCTTTACATCAGCCAGCTCCATGTAGATATCTTAGATACTCTAGGAAGCCTCAAATGTTACTGGATGTCTCTTCATGGGAAACTGATCTGAGTCCTTGCTGTCTGACAATTTATCAGTCAATTTTACACTTTAGCACTTTCCAATATTTTACCTTTTTAAAAGGATGTGCTCCTTGTTCAAATGTTAATGCTGTTCAAATTCTTTTTCCTAATTGAACTGCTTTTTGATGTCTCAGCTTTGGAGGCAGTTAACAAAGCTCAGCTGGAGATTAAGGTCAACCACATTATTTGTCATTTCCCAATTTTAGAGATGTTGGGTTCTATTAAAGGGACCTCCTCTTGGCTACTCCCACTACAACAAAAGGAAACCTGACAAGTCAATCTTTACATGAACCAAGTTTGAGGGGACTATTGTATTATTTCCTAATTTCTACCCTCCTCCCTCCCACCCCCTATCCCTTCCCCTCCAACTTAGAAAAATATTCAGATATAAGTGTAACAGCTAAAAACAAGTGACAAGACCAGACGTTCTAAGTGTTTTCAACTCCTCTCCCTCTGTATTAAATTAACCCTCTTTCCTATTGGTACAGTGGCTTTAAAATATTTTGTTAAAGAAGCTCTGAAGCAATGACTGCACTCTTGAAATGTTCATTTTGCATATTGACTTCCTTACGGAATAAACTTTTGCACTGTGATAAAGTGCTTGAATACTTAAAAACCAGATCATACTTGTATTGAAGTTCAGGTAAAGATTGACAATGTAAAATATTAACAGAGAGTTTGGTATTTTTATTTCATATAACTCTCTCACATTAAAAAAAGTGTTCCAACTTTTACTTTCTTTCTGTAAGATGACTTAATTGGAAGTAAATCATTGAAACATACAGTTCTACAGTATGACCAGTAATGCCTAACAAATCTGGTAATACAAATGTCTAATCTCTGTCAATAGTTGAAAAACCTCTTTAGCTTTGACAAGCCTTTAAAAATGAGAGAAACTTGATAAAAATAACTTACTATTATAGAAAATATAATAAAAATAATATGTTGTGCCTAATGTTAGTAAAGTCTTCCTGTCTCACAAGCAAATTGTGTCTCAGTAATAGGGTCAGAAACAATAGATATCTCTGATTTGCTCTCAACATTACAACCAAAGACAATAAACTGCTGAACAATCAGGAATATATTATTTGAATCTTTATGTTTCATGCAAGCAAATTCTGTTCTTAGCATAAAATTGTTTGTAGTAATAATAAGTACATGTCAGTACCTCAAATTCTAATAATGTTAGTGTCAGAAAATAATTTTGCAGAACATTACAACAAAGAAGGAACTCGAGACACACTGTAAAATATTTGTCAAAAAGGTACCTGGTGTCCTTCCTGACTGCAACTCACAAGGAATCACTGTGCTGAGCCCTTTCAGTGGTGCCCCAGCCTGACTGGGGGCACCATGGAAGAGTAGGCTGTGGACACTGAATGTCATTTTTCACATCACTAGAAAATGGCAGCTGGATGTGCACTGGGCTTGAGTGCCACTTATCCCCAGAAGGTTCTCCAAGGAGACCAAGCTGTGTGCTGCAGTTGACAGGCTGGAGGGTGCCATCCAGAGGGACCTGGACATTCTCAAGAGGTGGGCCCATGGGGTCACCGGATTGCAGCCTTCCAGTAGATGAAGGGAGCCTACAGCAAAGCTGGAGAGGGACTTTTTGCAAGGGCATGTAGTGATAGGACAAAATGAAATAGCTTTAAAGTGAAAGAGGGTAGGTTTAGAGTAGATATTAGGAAAAAATCCTTTACTGTGAAGTTGATGAGACACTGGAACAGGTTGCTCAGAGATGTTGTGGATGCCCCATTCCTGGAAGAGTCCAAAGTCAAGTTGGATAGGACTTAGAATAATCTGCTCAAGTGCAAGTAATCCCTTCCCATGCCAAAGAGGTTGGAATTAGGTGATCTTTAAGGTCTCTTCCAAATGGAAACATTCTGTGATTCTGTGATAAACTCTATCCCAACTTGTAAGGAATGCCTGTTAGTTCCACTCTAGACTTAAGGGTAACATAACTGCTCAATAAATACATGTGTAAATTTTCTCTAATATGATGCAGTCATCATGTTATATATTGCTCAGTAAATAAATGGTTGTTTGATAGTAAGTTTAATCATCTGCTCTGATGTCTCTGATTAAAATAGTCTATCAGTAATCCAGTGTGAAAAAAAAATTAAAATTATTTTGTCCATATATAGTGTAACATATGATTCATATGCTAGCGTATATGAACCATATGTTAGTAGAAAACACAGAAGTATACCTAAACTTATTTACCTTAAGAATTGGAGCATATATTTAAAGAGTAGTGACTCATAGAATTTTCCCCATCTCTATTTCCCTCCTCCAACGCAGTTTCTTTACTGACTTTAATGAAATGCACCTGCATTCCTTCTTCTAATCATCCTTTCAATCATCCTTTCCTTCAATTGCCCTTTCTTTCAACAACCTTAATACTTTCTTTTTGTCAAATTTTAGAACACTTTCAAATTTTATTATCTCCCTCTAAACTTTTTACAAAAAATAATGGATTTTTATACCTGGGGATTTTCTTTTCTCCAAATCAACTATTTTTTTTTAATTGTATATTTAAAAAATAAGGAATTTGAGCTCTAAGAGGATACCACAGAAAAAAGATCCAGACAAACAAACAAACAAAAATAAAAGGAAAGTGATTAACAATTCCAGGATTTATATTACCTAAATTTTATCCTTTCATTGAAAAACAGTCAATTAATTATATTACAGTTCTGTAGTTCCCATCCTCTTAATATTTTCTTTTTTATCTAGACCTTTACAATATTTACCATACAGTTTTCCAACTCCCACTAATGTTAAATTACTGCCACACAATTCCTGCTGGATTTATCATGTCAATCTTGAAGAGTTTAATTTTATTTGTTATATGCACAAACAAAATTTCATTTTTATAAAAGTGGTTTAAAAAAACCCTACACAGAGTAGGAAGGGAATATTAATAAGAATCTTGAAGCATACTTTACCACATCTAATGAACTCAGGTATCTTCAGTCTGTGTTGTGAATGAAAAATTATTAAAATCCTTCTACTCATTACATTATACAATATCATGGTAACCACCAATTTACATATATTGTTTGCTCAAAGTGAGTCACAATTTTTAAAGCAGTATTTTGGTCACAATTTTACGTTTTTTACTCTGTCAATCTACACTGAATTCAGTATGTTTGGGATGTTGGCAAGTTTATGAGAATTATCTACAGCTTGTGGACATCTGTGTTCTTTAATCAGCAGATTAGATCTCTAGTGACCAAAGACTCTTTTGGCAGCTAAAAGGAAGAAATTCTCTGGTGTACTGTGGTTGTTTTTAAATAAGTGAAACACTGCTAGCCTTTGGCATGTTCTAAACAGGTCACAAAAGTACAAATGTTTCCTTGCCAGCTTTCCAATTAGACTACAACCTGAGCACACAGCAGTATGAACCAAATTTGCTAAATAAAACCAACACATCACCATGTAGGTGGCCTGTGACAGACAATGTGCACCTGCTCATACTAATCAGGGGTCTCTTATCTTCCCACAAACGTGCAATAAACCTGTGCCTACTCATCATTCACAGTGTGTCCATGAATGAAAAAGAAAGACTGGATAAAGCTTTTGCTGATTACTTTTTACTTTCAGCAAAAATCAAACTTTTTTTAAGCTTAAAAAGAAAAAAAACAGCTTCTGAAAATGATAAGACTTTGTCTAAAAATTTAACTCTGAAATTCTTTTTCTAAATTGTAATTTCAAATTAATTTTCTTGGACTAGCAGAACAATTACATTATATCACTATTAACATGGTATGTTGGTATTTTGGTACATTCAGTTTTCACACTTGCATCTCCTTTGTTAAATAAGATGTAAGCAGTTTAATATATTCTGGGTGCTCAATTTACACTAAATATTTATTTCAAGTATGAGAACCTTGCACACTAAAGACTGAAGACATAATGTATTTTGAATGGAAACTGTTGAAGTTTCTCACCTTCCTAAAAGAAGTCCAAAGTAAATCCAACTAATTTTCAGATTTCTGGATGATTTGATTAAAGATCTTTCTAACTGTTTCTTCATATCAGTTCTTTCTCTCCCTTAGTATCTTCTGCTGGCTTATCTGAATCTGTGTTTTTTCTCTATTCCCACACATCTGCATCTTCATACTTCATACTTCATACTTCATACTTCATACTTCTTCATACTTCATACTTCATACTTCATACTATGTAGCCTACCATTTTACAGTATGACAGTCTGTCCTGACTTTCCATTTTTTGGTACTTTTCTAGATTACAGCTAAACCCAGTATTTTGTAATTTTCTCATCTGGACTTGTATCACAGAATCAGAAAGGTTGGAAGGGACCACTGGAGGTCATCTAATCCAACCTCCCTGCTCAAGCATAATATTACTCAGAATTGTAATAATTATATAACAGATAATTTTACTCAGAATTGTGTCCAAATCATTTTTAAAGGTCTCCAGAGAAGGAGACTCCACAACCTTCCTAGGCAGGTTGTTTCAGTAGTTTGTCATCCATATATCATGATGAATTTCAAATCCTGAATGTCTTAGTACACACAGTGATATTTTATATATGAAAGCTGGAAAATATAGGAGAACTGCACATAATTAGCATAAATACATATATATTTCACTTTAATATATTTTTCAGTTTTATTCTTCTCATCTTTTCATTTGTTCAGGTAATTACTTCAGCTGAAGCATATTACAGACAGTTTATAGCATGTTCTGTGACCTTTGATTTAACAAAAGGCTTTTGAGGTTTGCTGTTATCTCTGATGGTCCTCAGTTGTGCCTAAATTAATATCAAAGAGTCATGACTTGGTTTATTAGGGAAACATTAACAGTCAGACTGAGTCCTAGCAGTTTATTTCAAAGCATGCTGTGATTTATTGAAGACATTGTCTAACTTAAGGAGAGAGACATGCCCTTATAACCTGTTTATATCATTTTCTCTTTGCAGTCAGTGCTGATTGATCAGCAGGACATGACAGCAGAGGCAGTTATTTGTCTCAGCTGCCTACAGTTTTGTTCTTTCTTTAGCACAGTGATGGCATGTTCTACCATAGGTCTTTTTCTTTCATGGTCCAATTCTCAAAAAACATGTTCAATTTGTATCAAGGCTTTAAATTGGGTAATATTCCCCTTAAATCAATTGTCAATAAACCTAATTTCCTGAAAGGTATTAGCAGTGTTTTTAATGCTACATATATTGAGTGATAATATGCAGTTTTCCATATATTATTTTCATTTAGATTTTTCAATTACAACTTGAACTATGAATTGAGGTGCAAGATAAACTGACACAGTTCACAGTAATATGATATATTTGGCTAGGTAGAGTTCCTCCATGTGCAAATAATTAAGGCACAAACTGAGAGTGTGGTAGGAGTGGATTCACTATATCGTCTCTCTGTTAAATTCTCAGTATCCAAATGAATGGTCTCAGACATCATATTGTACAGTATTTGGAAGGCATTTCATAATTTTCTTCTCTTGAGGCTGTTTTAATTTGAGTATTTATTTAAAATATTCATTGATCTAGTGAAAAAGAGCGAAAATTATGTTAATATCACACGCTCTTTTTTTTCTAAGACTTGATTTTTGAGGTTTTTCCCTGCCTCAGAAGCTTGAATGGGAGGGTTTAGATGACTGTTCTACATCTGTCATCTGAGAGATACTTATCAGAGGCAACTTTCTTATACATGTACAGAATTTTTAATTGGGATAGCAGACCTCCAGATAAGGCCATGGGGAGGTGAGCTATATCAGCACACACCATCCAGACTATCCACTGCATATGGAAACTGGGCTTATTATGAATGCATGACACAGTCATTCTGCCATTAGTAGGTCTGATGCTTCTCAAAGTGCCAGATGTCCAGCACATTCCCAAAGGACTGCACGAGGCACAACCCAGTTGCAAAAAGTATGCTTTCCTAGTTCAGTATTTCCTTAAGTATTTCCTTCAATGTACTTGCCTTAAATCTGTTTCATCTTTTAAACAGAGAAAGTATTTGGCAGTATCTGCTGCAACACAAGTTTAAATGCTTCATACAACATGAAACAGTGTCAGCAGGAAAATCTGTGAAGACCACCTGTCCAGAAATCAAGGGGGCTCATGACAAGTGTGATATTTATACAAGCATAGTAAAGAATCTGGGACTCCCACAGCCTCAGATATTTCTCTACATAGTTAACTTAGATGAAAGGCTTGTTAACTGTGCCACTCTATTCTGTTAACCATGAAAAGATATTACAAAGTAAATTATGTGGTATATTGACACAGAATCTGTAAATAACTTATGTTTTACTAAACACACTTTTTTTTCCTAGCATATATTCCAAAAATAGTTTATAGATCTATGTAGCAGTGAGTTTGTGGCAGGAAATTATACTCATTGGAAGTTTGAGAGATATATACCACATTTCTTGTAACTAATAAAAAGATCAACAATTTCAGGGAAATCCTGTGGTTGTTCTGTAATAAAATGCTGGACCCTGGAGCTGCCTTCTCTATATACTATTGCTTCATAGGTTGCCTGTAGATGGAAAGTCAAGATTTGCCTCAGCAAAAAAAGGAATACTTTGTTGCACTTCCTCATGCAATTCTCCATGTGTCTTAAAAAGTGTGCTCCATGCATATTTGACATTTTCCATGTGCTCTAACACAGGTGGCAAACCAGGCCAGTCTTCTGTGTAATTCAGAGTTTGCCATCCTCTAGAGACATTGGGAACCTGGGCATAGTGATATTCTGCAAGATCATGATTAATATATGTTTTAACTCACAAGGGTTTGCAGGAACAAATATTTTGAAGATTTCAAAATACTACTGAACCTCAGTACTGAAAGTCCTACTTATATTCTACATCTTTAAAAATTTCTGCATCTTTAGAGAATCTTATGTTTTTATGTATTTTTTTTCTTCATGTAATAAAGGTGTGAAATTACATGACATTTTCCCACATCACAGATCAGAATACAAACATTGTAGAGCAGAACTACACTAATATTTAATATTTGAAGAAAACACAAAGCTAAAGAGAGGTACAGTAAATTAAACTAAATAATAAACTATAATAATTGGTTTCTTTTTTCCTGAATAAAACCTCCAATATTTCAAATTACAGTAGCTGCTCTTACTACAGTTTATACTACTGATAGCTAATTGTATTGATGGACCTTGTCTGAATATAATTATCTCAGCTAAGTAACATTCTGATTAAATTAATCATAATAATATTTGTATTTTACAACACTCTCACATCAGAAAAAGAGAAAACATCACATTTTTAATTAAAACATTTTATTGCTTCTGTTTGAAAAAGCTGAATTATGTCACAGTTGAATTTTAGCTCTTCAGTTAGCATTATACAGAATATTGATTGTGCAGCAAATGCAGATAACTTAGCACCTACTTATAAAGTACAATTATAAACTAATTTCTTTGTGAAGGTTGCACATCCTTCCCTAAGAAAAAAACTACTCCCACTCTCATGCTACATAAACCAGAGAAATGAAAAATGAAACACTGGATTTTACATAACTTAGGACAAAAGATCCTGAGGTACTTGAGAGCTGAAAGCAGAAACTCACAACCACATCGTGGCACATCATTTTGACAGCTCGAACATAACAGACACATTCGAGTTCCTTCAGGCCCTTGAACCAAAATGAAGAGGAATACAGTGGTCTGCAGGCATCCATTTGCTAATCATGCACGTGGAGGACCAAAAATAAAGATGGACCACAAAACTGAGATTGAATTTCTGTCTGTAATCTGAGCTTTGGGCTACAGACGGAGTGTGCTGTCCCTGGAGAATCCCAGGACTCCTCCTGTTCTGTAACCACACGCTTCACCTGAGGTGCCTGCTGGTGTCTCCCCTGCCTCCAGCTGCAGTGAGAGGCTCTGTGTCTCCCAGCTGCCAGCACTGGGGAGTTGATTTGAATGCTCTTGAGCATCAAAAATGGCATGGGGGTTTGTCTGTGGGAAACCAAGTCAAGTTTTATCAGTTAACAGAAGTTTTTCTGTATATGTATTGCAAATTTTCCAGGAACTGGCTCATGGGGGTTCTGTTCTTTTAACTTTGACTTAATGATATTCTGAACTATAAACTCATGTCAACAATCTGGACCTCTACTGAAGGGTTTAAGAGCACATAGAAGTTTTTGTCCCAGTTGGTAGTTCTTTATGCCATTGGAGCTGCCTGGAATAGGGAGGAGGTCTGTTGGGCATCTGCAATGCTGTTTTCAGATCAGTCAAACACATCCAAATTTTATGTATTAAAATCAGTAGATCTCTGTTGCTGACACTGAAGTTCTGAAAATATTTTTTTTTTTATTTCAGAGAATTAAAAATTCTGAATTGCATAACTTTAAATGAAAATTTTGCCTCCTCTGTATTCCTTAACAAGGAGGTAACAAAGAAGAAAGAGATTGGTCTTGCTGTAAGAAAACCTGCATTTCATACACAGAGCAATCCTGAGCACAGCTGAAGTCTAGCACATTTGTCTTTCCATTTTTTTTTCCTTGCTCTCCAGCTCCAGGGAAATACTGTCAAGTTCACAAGAGTTAAATGGCCACCAAACCATAATGTGGCTTATCAATCTCAGTGACAGCACTGCAAGGAATCAAGAATGTTTCATGCTTAGTGCCACAACATCTTCAAAATCAATGTGCATGTCTGAAAAGACAGATTTAGAGTCAAGTCAGGAGAGAACTGAAATTCCTTTATGGATGTGCATGAAGCATATACACATTATTGGGTTTTCTTCTATTACATTTCATTAGAGTCATGTAACTCCAAATAAATATTTTAGAACAAGAGATTTTAAATTATTTCCATGCACTCTCACAGCTACTTTAAGGTAGGTTCAAATTCTTTTTGCTTGTCTTTTGAATTAATTGCTGTGTAACTTTCAAAGCTACAGTTATGCTATTAAAAAAAAAGAGAAAAATAACTACAAATTTCTTTAACAAGCACATAGCTATTAAAAGCCAATATATAATTTAAAAGATTTTATTTAAGATTTACCTTATTTTTTCTTTCATTAATTTTTTAAAAATATTTTTGTCTATTTTTGTAAATATATGGTATGTATGTCTACATATATATATCTACATATATATGTATGCAAGTATTCTACTTTCACATAATCACAGAATGCATCAGGTTGGGAAGGACCACAGCAGCTTGTCTGTTCCAACTCCCTGCTCAAGCAGGGTCATCCCAGAGCAGATGGCACAGGATTGCATCCAGAAGGTTCTTGAATATTTCCAGTGAGGGAGACTTTGCAGCCTCTCTGGGCCATCTGTTCCAGTGCATGGTCACTGCACAGAAAGAAGTTCTTCCTCATGTTGAGGTGGAATTTCCTGTGCATCCATTTCTGCCCACTGCCTCTTGTGCTGTTGCCTGGCACCACCAAGAAGAGCCTGGATACATCCTCCTGGCACTCTCCCCTCCAATACTGATAGACATTGATGAGGTCCCCTCCCTAAAGTCTCAAGACAGAACAGGCCCAGCTCCCTCAGCCTGTCCTCATAAGAGAGATCCTCCAGACCCTTGGCCAACTTAGTAGCTCTCTGCTGGACCTGGTCCAGGAGCTCCGTGTCTCTCTTTTCCACTGAGGAGCCCAGAACTGGACACAGCACTCCAGATGTGCCTCACCATGGCTGAGTAGAGGGGCAGGGTCACCTGCCTCAACCTCCTTTGACCTTGTTGGCCCCACAGGCACACTGCTGGCTCATGGACAGTTTGTTTTCCACCAGAACCCCTAGCTCCTTCTCCACAGAGCTGTTTCTCAGCAGGTCAGCCCCAGCCTGTGCTGGTCCGTGGGGTTGTTCCTCTCCAGGTGCAGGACCCTGCACTGGCCTTTGTTGATTTTTAGACAGTTCCTCTCTGTGATCTCTTCAGCCTATCAAGGTACCTCTGAAGGGCTCCACAGCCCCCTGAGGTATTGGCCACTCCTCCCAACTTTGTGTCATCAGTGAACTTGCTAAGTAGGCATCTGCCCCTTCACCAAGTACTCATCCAATTGATGAGTCATTTCCATTCCAAATTAGGAATTCATTTGCAAACTTGAAGTGAAATGCAGGTTAGCTTCAGTTGATGGAAATCTCCAGTGTAAGCTCCTCTTTTTGTAATTCAAGAAAGATTAAAGATATTTGCAACAGCAAATTAAAGATTTCTGCTAGTGATTTTTTTGTATATAAAGACTTTGTATATAGATTGTCCTTTTTAAGTCTATGATAGTTTGAAAAACAGGTTTGGTTGTTTTTATAACAATATAATACATTCTATTTTTAGCCTCACAACATCTCAATATATAAAACTGAAGGAAAATATTTGTTCTTGCATAAGCAGCCTTTTGTTCTTCAGCTAAGTGTTACAAAAAATATTGCTTTTGTTTTCACCCAGTTCAAGAAAAAAACAATTCATAAGAAAACAATTAATTCCATAGATTATGTGATATGGAATGATAAATCTTAGAATGATAGAATCATAGAATATCCTGAGTTGAAGGGACACATAAGGATAATCAAGTCCAAGTCTCTGCTTCTCACAAGACTATCTAAAACTAAGCCACATGACTAAGAGCATCATCCAGAGGCTCCTCAAACACTGAATTTATTGTTTGGCATCTAATCCTCTAAACATTTTAAATCTGGCCAAATATCCTGGATTATCGGCTGCTTCCTTCATTTTATTCTGCTTAAAACTTTCCCAAGATTTAAAAATGAGGCTTTAATGTGTATTTTCTATATGGACAGTATATAAAGTAATTAGGAAATTAAATCTAAATCAAACTGCTGCATATGATGTTTGGATGAAAGTTTTGTTGTACAAGGAGGTAGCTGTAGCAATCAAGGTCTCCAAAAGAATATGTGGTGCTGTAAGCATGCAAATTCCCTCATGCATCTGGACTGATGTGGGCAGAGGAATGCTGTTTGGCTAAAGGTATGCAAGGATATAGTTCTGCTTTTAGACCTAATCTGCTGTATTTAAATGTAGGAAGGAGGATTTCTGCTCTGCCTTTCTTTTGCCACATCTTTTTGCAAACTCTTGAGACTGCTCTTTTCACAAGTGCTTTTACGAGTTGAATGCAGAGAAGCAAACAAGAAAGCCCAGGAGGTGGGGAAATGAGCCAGCCAGCACCTCTCAGAGACCCACATTTAGTTTACATAAGATATAATGAGAAACCACATAAATGAATGAAACAGAAAGAAATTCCAACACAGCCATCACAGGAAAAACAAACACAACTGGTACAGTGAATATATCCAAAGAACATGAATATCAGAAAAAAAACTGGAGAAATGACTCTTGGAAGTGACATCTTATTGAAAGCACTTTTATTATATGCAGACAAATTGTTTTGTGGTTCATTTCTCCAGAGCATAGATAAACAGGATTTTGCATTTTTCTTTACAACTAGTCAGCTGTATTAAAGAAAAATATAACCAATTATCACTTTCTTCACTTAGCTGAAACAAATATGCACCTAGAACTTCTGAGGATCTGAAAACTTAACTGCTTTCCTTAACATATGCTAAAATTGTTGATAGTGAGATGAATTAATTTAGAATATATACACTAGATATATTGCATATTTTGACTCAACATCTCACGTTAAATTTTTTAAAAGACCAGTCTCATCTATTCTTTTCTTTTTTCCTTTTTGTTCTTTTTGGTTTCTTTCTTTGTGGTTTTTTTTTTGTTTTGTTTTTATTTTTGTGTGTGTGTGTGTTTTTTTGATTTTGTTTGATTCTTGGTCAAGCTTAGATAGAATCATAAAATCATAGAATCATAGAATGTTAAAGGGCTGAAATGTGCTTTAAATATCATCTAATTATTATCCCAAACCTCCCTGCAATGNAACTTGAAGTGAAATGCAGGTTAGCTTCAGTTGATGGAAATCTCCAGTGTAAGCTCCTCTTTTTGTAATTCAAGAAAGATTAAAGATATTTGCAACAGCAAATTAAAGATTTCTGCTAGTGATTTTTTTGTATATAAAGACTTTGTATATAGATTGTCCTTTTTAAGTCTATGATAGTTTGAAAAACAGGTTTGGTTGTTTTTATAACAATATAATACATTCTATTTTTAGCCTCACAACATCTCAATATATAAAACTGAAGGAAAATATTTGTTCTTGCATAAGCAGCCTTTTGTTCTTCAGCTAAGTGTTACAAAAAATATTGCTTTTGTTTTCACCCAGTTCAAGAAAAAAACAATTCATAAGAAAACAATTAATTCCATAGATTATGTGATATGGAATGATAAATCTTAGAATGATAGAATCATAGAATATCCTGAGTTGAAGGGACACATAAGGATAATCAAGTCCAAGTCTCTGCTTCTCACAAGACTATCTAAAACTAAGCCACATGACTAAGAGCATCATCCAGAGGCTCCTCAAACACTGAATTTATTGTTTGGCATCTAATCCTCTAAACATTTTAAATCTGGCCAAATATCCTGGATTATCGGCTGCTTCCTTCATTTTATTCTGCTTAAAACTTTCCCAAGATTTAAAAATGAGGCTTTAATGTGTATTTTCTATATGGACAGTATATAAAGTAATTAGGAAATTAAATCTAAATCAAACTGCTGCATATGATGTTTGGATGAAAGTTTTGTTGTACAAGGAGGTAGCTGTAGCAATCAAGGTCTCCAAAAGAATATGTGGTGCTGTAAGCATGCAAATTCCCTCATGCATCTGGACTGATGTGGGCAGAGGAATGCTGTTTGGCTAAAGGTATGCAAGGATATAGTTCTGCTTTTAGACCTAATCTGCTGTATTTAAATGTAGGAAGGAGGATTTCTGCTCTGCCTTTCTTTTGCCACATCTTTTTGCAAACTCTTGAGACTGCTCTTTTCACAAGTGCTTTTACGAGTTGAATGCAGAGAAGCAAACAAGAAAGCCCAGGAGGTGGGGAAATGAGCCAGCCAGCACCTCTCAGAGACCCACATTTAGTTTACATAAGATATAATGAGAAACCACATAAATGAATGAAACAGAAAGAAATTCCAACACAGCCATCACAGGAAAAACAAACACAACTGGTACAGTGAATATATCCAAAGAACATGAATATCAGAAAAAAAACTGGAGAAATGACTCTTGGAAGTGACATCTTATTGAAAGCACTTTTATTATATGCAGACAAATTGTTTTGTGGTTCATTTCTCCAGAGCATAGATAAACAGGATTTTGCATTTTTCTTTACAACTAGTCAGCTGTATTAAAGAAAAATATAACCAATTATCACTTTCTTCACTTAGCTGAAACAAATATGCACCTAGAACTTCTGAGGATCTGAAAACTTAACTGCTTTCCTTAACATATGCTAAAATTGTTGATAGTGAGATGAATTAATTTAGAATATATACACTAGATATATTGCATATTTTGACTCAACATCTCACGTTAAATTTTTTAAAAGACCAGTCTCATCTATTCTTTTCTTTTTTCCTTTTTGTTCTTTTTGGTTTCTTTCTTTGTGGTTTTTTTTTGTTTTGTTTTTATTTTTGTGTGTGTGTGTGTTTTTTTGATTTTGTTTGATTCTTGGTCAAGCTTAGATAGAATCATAAAATCATAGAATCATAGAATGTTAAAGGGCTGAAATGTGCTTTAAATATCATCTAATTATTATCCCAAACCTCCCTGCAATGGGCAGGAGCACCTCCCACTAGACCAGGTCTAGTGCTCAAGGTCTTATTCAACCTGGCTCTGAACATTCCCAGGGTTGGGGCATTTTTACCCTTCCTCAGCAACCTGTTACAGTGCCTCTCTCTCCTCCTATTATCTAACCTAAATTTCCTCTCTTTCAGTTTGTACCCATTACTCCTTGTCCTATTACTGCATTTCCCAACAAAGAGTCCCTCTCAGGCTCTCCTGTAGTCCCCCCTTCAGATTCTGGAAAGCTGCTATGAGGTCTCCATGCAACCTTTTCTTCTCCAGGCTGAGTTCTCCAACTTTCTCAGTCTTTCTTCCTAGAGTAGGTGCTCCAGTCCTCTGATCATCTTTATAGCCCTCCTCTGGACTTGCTCCAACAGTTCTATAGAATTTTTATATTGGGGAAACCAGAACTGTATGTAGTATTCACAGAATGTTCATAGAATGTGCTGAGTTGGAAGCCACCCACAAGGATCACTGAGTCCAACCCCTAGCCCTGCACAGCTCCATCCCCAAGAGTCACACCATGTGCCCAAGAGCATTGTCCAAGTGCTTCTTGAATTCTGCCAGGCTTGGTGCTGGGACTTTTTTCCTGGAAAGTCTGTTCCAGTGCCCAGGCACCCTCTGGCTGAAGAACCTTTTTCCAATATCCAACATAAACCTGCCCCTGAAACAACTTCAGGCCATTCTCTTGAGCCCTGTCACTGGTCGCCACAGAGTGTCACATCAGTGTCTGCCCCTCCTTGTCCCCTCATGAGGAAGNTCCCCTCATGAGGAAGTTGTAGACTGCAAAGAGACCTTTCCTCAGTCTTCTCTTCTCCAGG
>VZRX01009180.1:84271-110173 GCA_013398075.1 Notiomystis cincta | reverse complement strand
GGGGGGGGCGTCTCCAGCGCAGTGCTGCTGCTCATCCCCAACGCTGCCGGGAAGGTGACGGGGGGGCTGCTGCAGCTGGGGCTGCGAGCGCTGGAGCGGGGCTTCACCCCCGTCATCTTCAACCGCCGGGGCCACAACGGCTGCCCCCTCACCACCCCCCGGCTCCAGCCCTTCGGGGACCCCGGGGACCTGCGGGAGGCTGTGACCTACCTGCGGTGCCGGCACCCCTCTGCCTCGCTGCTGGCCGTCAGCGAGGGCTCGGGCTCGGGGCTGCTGCTCGCCTACCTGGGCGAGAGCGGCTCCTCCAGCCGCCTGGCCGCCGCCGCCTGCCTCTCCCCCATCTTCCGTGGCCGGGACTGGTTTGAGGCCGGGATGCCCTGGCTTTACGAGTGGCCGCTGCTCCTCCACCTCAAGCAGGGATTGAGCAGGTCAGTGCAATCTCTTGGGCTTGGGAATGTGGACGGGGGTACCCGGGAATCTCTTGATCATCCCTGGGGGTGTGCATGGGGTGAGTGCTGCTGCCGGCAGCGGGAGCCCCAGTCCAGGGGCAGAGGTGCTGAGGGCAGCAAAACATGCTGGTTAATGAACACCAGCCTGGAGCCGGCTGCCATGGGGCCAGCTGGGCCACCACGTGTCGCCAGCCCGGCTGGGGCTGCGGCAGTATCTTGGGGCTCCTGAGCTGGGAGATTGTCACCCTTGGGAGGAGTTGGTGAAGCCCCTGTGTGGTTTTGGACCCCGGTGGGGGAGTGGGGCTGGCCCCTCACCCTGCACTGTCCCTTGTCCCCAGCACCTGACCCTCCCGTTGGCCCTGAGGGGGTATGGATGCCAACCCATGGCTGGGCAGGAGGTTATGGCTGCTGCCCTCCCTTCCCAAGGGGTCTGGGTTCCCTACTGCCCAACACAGCCAGGCTGGAGTGGGCCAAGCATGGGCTGGGATAGGAGACTCACTGCCCTGGGCCAGGGCCTTGAGCAAGTGGGAACTTCCCCGGCAGGTGCTGAGAGCTTGTGGGGGTAAAAGGACCCCGCAGGTGGGGCAGATGGGAGCCAAAAAAAATGCAGGTAAACCCCAAAACACAGGGGCAAACAAGTGACAGGTGAAGATGCGGCAGAACCCAGATGGGTACAGCAAGGTACAGTGCTTACCGCAGGGACTGGGATATTGGGGGGTGGGCAGCAGAGGGTCTTCCCCCTCCCTATTTCCCGATATCCACTGCAAATGCTGCTGTCACGGCAACGGAACGGGAGTGCCGGCTGTTTCCCGTTGTCATGGCACCCGGGCTGTGCTGTGGGGACCCTCCAGGATCCCTGGCAAGAGGCTGGGATGGGCCTCCTTAGCCACTCTGGGGCTGGGGTAGTCGAGGTCACCCTTATTCCCTGAGTGCAGGCCAGGACTGTCGAGCAGCCCACGGGCACACGAGCTAGTGGCACCCCCACAGCAGCATCCCTGTAGCCCCCAGCCCCAATTGGCATCCCTATGACCCTCTGGCCCCGTGGCAGCATATCCCAGCCCCTGCCAACAGTCCCCGTGTCCCCCCCGCCCATGGCAACATCCCTGAAGTCCCCAGCAGCGTCCCCATACCCCCAGCCCATGGCAGCATCCCCCAAGCCCACTGCGGCCGCCCCATTCCCGCAGGTACGCGGGGGCCCTGGCCGAGGTGGTGGACACGGACAGGCTCCTGGGCAGCGGCTCGCTGCGGGAGCTGGAGGAAACCCTCTTCTGCCGGACCCGGAGCCGCCCCACCAGCTGGGAGAGCTACTGGGAGCGCAACGAGCCCCTGCGCGACGCGGACGAGGCGGCGGTGCCGGTGCTGTGCCTCTGCAGCGCCGACGACCCCGTGCGCGGCCCCCCGGCCCAGAGCCTGCCCCGGGAGCTGTTCCGCAGCAGCCCCTACTTCTTCCTGCTGCTCACCCCGCACGGGGGGCACTGCGGCTTCCCCCGGCGGCGGCCGGGGCGCTGCTGGGCCCACGAGGCCGTGCTGGAATATTTCAGGGCCATGGCCGAGTTCTTGCGGACGGAGGAGCGGAGGAAGGGGCTGCCGCGACCTCGCAGGTGGGGGGGTTCCCCCGTCGAGCCCCCCGTGTTCACCTGGCAGAGGTCCTACACGCGGTAGCCCCACTAGGGCAGGGTCTCACAAAGGCAGGCAGACACTCCGTGTACTAAAATTACTTTATTACAGTTGATTTTTTTTTTTAACATTTCCTTTGCTATGATACAAAGGATACTTACAAACAAAATATTACATATGACCTTATTTTTTTTTTCTCTTCTCTTATTTTCTGACAACTTGGTAACAGCTTTAAATGCACAATCTATACAATTAATACAGGTTATATATGAGCTATAATGTATGTTGAACCAGAAGAATACCAGAATACTGACAATATACTGTACATTAAGCCTTACCAGTTAGTGCTCGTGGCATTTTCTACAAGAAGGAAAACGCACACCTGTAGATTCACTCATACCAGCTGGTGCTACCAGACACGGAAGCAGGAAGGATTTTAATTCCCCTGGTTAAATCCTTCGTGGCCCATCACCGTGGTGCTGAGCCTGGAAACCTCAGACCAGTGTTCATAGTAAAACAGCAGATATGTGTGTGTTTTTTTCTATCTAATGCTCTGTGGCACAGCACGGCGCCGGCCGGGCTTGGCCACACCTGGATGATGCCCCAGAGCAAACGGCCACGGCGCTGGGGCCGGGCGCTGGGCGAGCTCTTGTTGGGGAGCTGGACCTCCTTGGGGAGGGGGAGAGGAGGAAGAGGAGGAGGAGGAGGAGGAGAGGAAAAGCAGCAACAGCTTTGCTGTCATCAGCAGGCAGCTCTTGGGTTTGTGCACATGAACAGGTGGGCGCCGAGGGGGGAAGAGCAAGCCCAAGGCACGGCGCTCCCGGCACGGCTCCGAGCCCGGCCGCACACGGAGCTCGTGCCCGGCAAACCCTCCACGGGGTCGGGCAGCAGCTGCCCTGTGGTCACCTCCTCAACAGAAAGGGTTTGCTTTTGTTTCACAGCCAAAGCCAGAGGTGTGTGGCTACAGGTGTGCACTTCCCCTCCTCCCACCGGGGTCTACATCGCACTGATAAGGTTACATTTTTGTTTTTTATTTAATTTTTTTTTTTCCTTTTTAAAGCAACCAGCAAGTGAAGCGTTTTTTTAGTTGACTGGCAAAAAGACCTGGCATTTGCACAAAAGCTGCAAATGGAAAAGAGCCATCCCCTCCTCCCACCCGCTGCATCCCAGCCCAGAAAAATCCCAAACTGTTGGCGGAAGAAAGAAAGAAAAAAAAAACACAACAGGGGTGGAGGAGAGGAAGGGAAGGGGGAACAGGTTGGAAAATACCAGGTTTGAGTTAACATTTCCTTGACTTCACACAATGCTTGTGCAAAAAGAAACAACCCTCCCCCCAAACAAACAAAAAACCCAAACCCAGAAACATGCTGGAAATAATGAAAACAAATGGAAAGTAATATATAAAATTAAAAATATAAATAGGATGTCTGGCTGACTGGTAGAAGAATAGGTCATTTAGGTTACAAAAAGGAATATACATTCAAGAGGCTCTGAACCCAGTGGGGTAACTGATGTTAAACTTGTGTTAATAGTTAGGCTAGAATTCTCAAGTTTGTCTTTAAAATCTTCACAACACAAGCAAGCTATTTTTAAAAAATATACACTATACACACCTCACACAGCTTCTCCTATCCGTATTACACACGTTACGCTACCCTCCCATCCACTACACCGAGGGGGGGGTCCCACGGCCAAGGGGCCCGGGGTGTCCCCCCATCCCGTCCCGACCCCCCGGCCCCGCGGTGGCGGTGGGGCAGCGATGGCTGCGGGGCCGGGCAGGTCGCTTGGCCCCTCCACGTCTTACCACAACCTTCTCAAAGCATTTACAAGTCACCAAAGGGCTGTAGCCTTTTATGTTATACACACTTCACTTTGCAACGTTAATTATTTACATCAGGGCTGCCCCCCCATCTTTTAGCTGTTTCTAGGCAGGTAAAAAAAAAAGTGTTCCTGTTCCAAGCAAGCAGGGGGAAGAGCTGTGGGGGGTTAGGAGGGAAGAAAAGCTGAAGAAAGGAAGCGGGTGGTTTGCTTGCCAAAAGCCAAACCCGTACGCGCACGTCTGCCTCTCCTTCTCTGATCCTTGAATCCTTACAAGCTCCCATTCCCTACAACCTCCAGGACAACCAGACCCGGAGAGCACGGCCTCACTGGCGCTCAAACTCCTCTGCTCGCAGCTTCCCGGGATGCTCAGCACAGCTACTGACACACAGGCTTGCCTCTGCCACAGGACACGGAGCACAGATCCTGACCATTCCTAGGAGCCCACCCCTCACTCAGCAGCAGGTCTTGCAGGGCAAACCAGCTGCAGGGGGTGGGGACACCGGGACCCCCACAAGTCACCACACTGCACCCCCAAACTCGCCCTTGGCAGCTGCCACCAGCCACAGTCGGGCTCTGCCGGAGCCGTGCCGAGGCAGCAGCAGCAAACGACTTCAGCTCGTCAACAACCCTGCACTGATTTCTGCACTCTGCTGAGCTCAGAGTTGCCATAGAAATGTGTGATCCTGGCACTAAAAGCAGGCAACGATCTCAAATCAAAGTCTTTTTTTGTTTTGTTTTGTTTGTTTTTTTTTCCTCCAGTAGATTCAGATGAACTCGGGTTTAAGACAAAAGCAGTTGGAAGGGGAAAAACAGATCATTTCTAGAGAGACTGAAAAACATAGTCACAAGCCGGTATTCAACTGCAGCAAAGAACCTGAACTTGGTTCCCATTGAGTTCAGCTCCAGAGCAAGCTCGAAGCCACCGCTCTGTCCCTCGCACTGCCCTCCGTGCAGCACACGACGCCCAAGGGAAGGAGATTCCACACAGCCATCAGGGAAAACCCAGCCGGAGGCTGGAAGCCGAAAGCCCCCCCGGGCGAGCGGCTGTTGGCCTCCCCAGCTCGCAATATTTAAGCACAAATTCCTTACAGCATCACTGGACAAGTCTCGGGGATTAGGTGCATGCTGAACTACGACTGGCAATTACAGTAGCTTTTTGCTAGCTGGCACATACTGTATCTATAAATTTTAGTACAAAAACTTAAAAAATACAGAAACTAGGTCAATTTGTTAACTACATATTTACAGATAATTACAATTCTTTTCACTGACAATAATTAAACTAATTGTCAGTGAAAATTCAAACTGTGCATGTTCTGAGGTACCCGTACTCAAGGGTGGGGAGCGGGGCAGGGGGCCGGAGGGGCAAGGTTGGGGGAAGTTCCCCCCTCGGGTTTGTTCACATCCACGGAGGCAACGCTCGGCCCTCCTGGTTCCTGGTCTCACTGTGTGCACTCAGAGAAAGCAAGGAGAGCAGGAGCTGATATCGGGGTCTATTGTCCCTAGGACATGGCTTTAGGATGTTTTGAGGATGCCAGGCAGGTGCAGAGCCAATGGTCATGTACCAAACTGCCTTCTCCCCCCCAGGGAGCCTTCAGGTGAAGTGCAAGTATCAAGACCCACAGCTCAGTGGTTAAGGTGCTTGTTTGCCGGCAAATCCGATTTACTAAGTCCCTCTCTAGCTGTCAAAGGGCTCTCCTTCCCTACGAGAAGGGGGCAGGGATGCAGCAGGCAGCATCACAGCCCCAGTCGGCTGAACCCCATTGTGCAACAGGAACCTTATCTGCCGCCAGTGCTCCCTGGTGGGGTGATGTTTACTAAAACCACTTGATCTATCAGGTTTTCTTATTTTCTGGCTGTAAACAGCAACCCCCAACCCTCCAAAGCGCCTCACATACATTTGACAGAAGACTCCGGCTCAATCAATTCGTGAAAGTGCGAACTCAAACAACCACAGCAGAGGGACAGTGACCAGCATCCTTGCCTGGGTATCCACTGCTCCTCTGTCCTTGTCACGTGGCTCTGGGCTTACTGTGGGCCAGCACTTGGGTGCTCCCACAGGCAGGAGCACAGCTAAAGACAACATTACTCCTTGGCAAAGGGTAAGAACGACCCAACCAAACCTGAGTCTCTCCTAAAAACTTGCAAGAGACATTCCAAACAGGATGGGGAAAATTGCCTCCACATTCTCTGGTAGCACAAAGAGAGTCCAGGGCTGGCATTCTGCTGATCTGGCAGGGCGTCCTTGGGGGAAATGCGTGACCTGACACATACGAGAGCCGCTTATCCCCTGAACTGTCAGATGCCTCCCTAAGATGGGGTCTGTAGAGGACAAAGGAGAAAGTCAGAAGGGTCTTCACAGCTTGAGGAGCTGGTGGTGTCCAGCATGGCACTCACCCCTCTACTATGAGAAAGACTAGGGCAAGATTTACTAGAACTGCAGAGCAAGCACCCAGGAGGAATGAGGCCTTCTGCTGCTGGCTGGACTCGAGCGATGAAGCACAGGGGCCTAAGCACAATAAAGAATGGATCAAGAGCCTCTCTGTGTGTATATATGTATGTACAGACCGTACACACATGGGTACTCTCAATCTCCCATTTTAGCTTCTATCTTGCCCCTCCACACAACCTAAGAACCTCCAGCTATCAGACACACGCCAAGGCAGTCAGTGTTCAGAGCTAGCAGCGGCTCCACCTCAGGAATGCCAAGAGCCAGTGCCGGTGCAGCGAGCCAAGACCATGCCGGGCTTGTGATCTTTCGTGGCGAGACGCAGCTGGGGACTCTGAGCTCAGCCTGCTGAGCACTTCACCGGCCCACTTGCCGCCTCCCCAGCAGATCCCTACATCACCTCCACTGTTTGCCTAACGCTAAACCATCTTGTTTGCTTCTGTGCTGCCTTCTGACTTTCTGCTACCCTCAGGGAGCTCCCTCCTCTCCTTCACAGCACACCCGCAGCAGCTACCTACCCTCTCATGCCCCAGAAAAAGCAAGCTGCAATTAGCAGGGCTGCACTTCAGCGAGGGTTCAGCCCTAGCACAGCCTGTGCCACGTCCGTGCCCTCGCCCCGAGAGCCCTGCTGAGGGGTTGCTTTTGCTCACCAACAGGAGCGCTAAAGAACAGCAGAACTGAAGTGCCCTGACAGAAATGCACAGCATGAGGTGTGTGTGCACCTATACCCACACACACGTACATACAGAGTATATAAATATATACAAATGAGATACCATATATATATCCAGAGAGATGTGCGTATTCAACAGAGTAATGGTAGACAGTGGTACGATAGGATTTATTGCCTCTCAAGAAATGGCACGTAAGCAGGGTCGAGGGGCTGGGAGCATGGAGGCGAGGGGCCCTGGGGGTTTAAACAACAGCACGGCCCCAGGATCTGCACCCCCGTGCAGGTCACAGCGAGTGTGCAGCGCACGTTCTTCTGGCGCAGGAGGGCTGGGTGGGACACAGAGCGATGCCAGCCTGGCTCCAAGCCAGGCAAGTGATGGCTGCAGGGAATTTTTCTGTGGAAAGCTTGGTATCACACCACGTATTTAGTTGTTCAACCTCTTTGAAGCTCACAGGCTTGGAGGGAATGCAGGTGAAACAGAGCTGTGGCCTCCATTTCAGTGCTGCATCCAAGGAAGAAAGAATGTAACGTTCAACATGGAAGGGAGAGGTGGCTGCTGGCTCCCTGGGACCATGGAGAACAAGGAAAATGTGGTCCCTTTCACTGATTTTAAATAAAACCAAAGGAAATTCGAATCACAAAGAGGTGATGCTGGCTACTCTGTTTTTTCCATCTCTGGGGTAAGCTACACCAGAACTTCAGGTCTTTCCAGATGGGAGAGAAAAATAACCACAGAAAAAAGATTTCAGGGGTCAAGCTGGTTATTTGAAAATACCAAAATAAAGTTTGCAAAGTAGTCCACACAGAAGAGTTCCCCAGTGTTAAAACACAAACGTAAGAGATGCAAGAGAACATCTTTGCTGAGGTACTGGAGTAGTTTCCACAATTTACAGATTACAGTAATTTTAAAACCAAAGTTAGGGCATGACTGCAATGAGCACAACATGGAGCAACTGGTCTCACTTTTTAAAATGCTTTACTTTTAAAAATAAAGAGTTTGCAAACTGATTCAGAAAGTGTTTGCATCTCTCTAGTGCACAGTTGTTCATGTATCTCAGGAATAAGCCTGAGATACATTAAAATTCTCAACACCAAGGGCCTCCTCAAATACCTCCAAGGCATGGCCTGACCCTGAGTTCCTCTGGCTACAGCTGTGTAATGAGGTGCTTCCTCTTGAGATCAGGCAGTTTTGGGACAGCTTTTCTTCCCCCACGTACACACAGGGACACACACATTTAGACCAGTTGATCTGAATCAGTTTTTGCAAACTATTTTAATTAAAATATTAACTTGTTGGAATAGTCCAGGTCTGCACATGATATACATGTAAAAATGGTTACTACACAATTCTTTTTGAATACAAAAAAGCCAATATGGGATAGCCATCATTTGGATTCAGCATTCAGTCATGCTTGACATTACACAAAGAGATGTGTTGAGAGAATTCTGTTGAAGTAGCTCAATTTAAGCCAGAGACTTTGACCAAATTCAAACCATAACAGAAGCAGAAGAATGAACCCACTGAACTTGCAGGTATAGCCTGTCCCCACTGTAGCTGCTGCTGTTTGGGATAGAGGAGCTGCACTCAAAATGCTGTGTTAGCACCATGCTCTGGGCACACCCTCCACACTCACATGGTGAACCCCACTACAACTTTGGCCTTTCATTTAGGTTTTGTCTCTCCTTCCAAAGCTAGGAAAACACAGGTACCTTTCCTAAACGAGTTTCGCTGCATTTTAACAACACTGCACTGAAAAAGAGTGACCCCGAAACATCCAATTCCACACAAAAACATAGCAGAGGAAAGGACAGGACAATTCACAGTCGCCACTTGCCCCCAAGAACATCCAGAGGCACCTCCATGGGACTCACGCCTCATCCCAGACTTCTGTCAACTGTTAGTACTACAAAACTCCTTACTAAGGGGCTGCTCAAACATATTTTGGTAGTTTCCATCTTCAATTAGAGTGATACGCTACGCCAAGATGGTAGAAATCCCAGCTAGATTCACTGGACACTGGCAGAGAGTGAAGGATTGGGAGTGAATGTTAATTTAGCTAACGAAAGAACGCCGCCCTGTCGAGTACTGAACAGCAGCGAGACACTATTTACTATATAAATATGTCACGTGGACAAACACATTCGGAAAACCTCGCTTTTGAGCCCTATAAACATATTAAAGGCAAATCCTAGAGTTAGCAGCTAGTGTTTTCTTCAAGATGATTAGTGTGCAAGGAAAAACATTTACAAAGAACCCTGGCTGGTCAGTCCCCAAGACGGAAATCTTTGCCTCAAACCAAACTTCATCTACCTGCTCTTCCCACAGTCCTGGCTGACCCAGACCGTCCTGGCACTGGCACGAGAGCATGGGGGCATCTCTGGTTCCCAGCACTAAGGGATGACACGATGCCACAAAGTCATTCAGTTACAAGACTCCTTGACCCCTTATCACTGTATGGATTTCACAACCTCCTTTTCTTCCTTTCAGTAGTACAGCAGCTCCAATGAGCCCTCTGGAAGTAGTGCCTTCTCACATGGTGTGATACGCTGCCAAAATATCACAGCATCTCAAGGGACTGTAAAAGTTGTGAAGTATTGCAGCAATGAAAATAATAAAAAAAGGAGCCTCACATGCAGCAAGATCTACAGTGGTGATGTGGGTTAGTCATCAGCTGGGAAAGAGTCATTGGCTCAGCTCCTCCTGGTACACCATGGCAACTAAACATTTCAACAGTTGGCTACACGCTACATGTAAACAGGAAATTGCAACAAGCCAAAAAGGTAATAAATTGGTGGATGTAGTGTAATAATGAAAAACCCGATCAATGGCATTTTGTGACTATGGCATCCTTCAAAACACCTCTGGCATTTGAGACTGATTGGCTGAAAGTCTAAACATTTCTGAATGGAGCAAAAAGGACTACGCTGGGCTCCAAGAATTATTCTGATGCTTAGCTAAAATGAGATGTCACAGTATTAGCTGTACAAGTGCATTACTTACGCTCCTCTGCCCAACCTCATCTGAGCTACCAGCAGCACAGTCAGGGAGTGCCAAAGCAGATAGACAGTTTCAAACATTCCTAGCCTGTTCCCTCCAGACAGGTTTACCTACAGAGTTCTCGGGAAGCTGACCAGTGCCTTCTGAGAGAACGTCACTTCTTACACGACATGGAGCGGGCACTTGGGTAGAAGGGCCTTGTTGAGCCCTGGTGTCTCTTGGCCTCTCTTCTCACCTTCTTCCTCATCTACAACTTTTTGAAAATGCCTCTCGGCAGAGGCAATACCCTAGAAATTTATCCAATTTAATGACAAATAAAAATGGAACAGAAGATCCAGCTGTTCCTCCCCTGGATGTTGGTTTAAAGGCAGCTCGCCTGGTTTTTGCAGGGTGGCAGATCGAAATTTATGGACATAGGAGGAGGTCTCCATTCTCCCTCAGACTTCCTACATGGATGGCATGATGAGGGCAGTCTGAGGCCCTTCTGTCCTGTCAGTGTGATGACCACCAGCCAACTCTTCTGACTAATTGCATATATTTCTCAGACGCCCTCCCAAGACCCCTCCAAAAAGTAAAAACAAAAAAAAACAAAAACCACCCCCCCAAACCCTGCAGCCAAATACTATGACATCCCAGTTAGTAAACACAAAACGTAATGCTTTACAAAATGAATACAATATTCCATGTGCACCCAGCTTCCACACGTCAGCACCGCACTGAGGAGGCTGCTGGGCTGGTGTCTGTAGGCAGTTTCTGTTGGCAGACAGCTCCAGTGGAATTGCCACCCTCAGTTATTGTTTAAGTTATGTATAAGACATGTGTGAACCATTGGATATTTGTGAAGTAACACTTGTGCTCCTGCTCATGCCCTGCTCCGTCCGTCCCCCAGAAGCTGTCCGCCTCAGAGCCTGGGGGCTGTTGCGGACCCCTATAGCACTACTTCGAGGTACCCCCTGCATGGGCCCCGAGGGGTGACCCCATGGCTGGGGTCCACCTTGCATTGGATGGCCCCAAGCTTGCGGTGGGCCACCCATGGGATGACCCCAGTGAGGTCCTGCACCCCCAGTAGGATTGTGGGACCAGCCAGAAGCTCCCGGGTAGCTGTGGCTGAACGCCTCGGGGGAGAGATTAGAAAGAACCATATTACTAAAACCTAGCCTCATGCTTTCTGAGTCAAAGGCTTCGATCTCGCGAGCTTGACGCTCCAGCAGGCTTCGTATCCGCTCGGTGCGCTCGTTCTGCAACGCCAGCATCTCCTCCTCAATCTAGGAAGGAAAAAAAGACACAGTCTGTAGCAGCAGGACAGGCACAGCCTCTGGAGGACCTGTAACAGCTACTGAGAGACCTTCTCCCTGCACTTCTGCAGGAAACTGGTTTTAGATCAGATGTCCATGGACACACAGTCTGTTCTGAATACAAAAGGGTGACTTTTTTAAGGGTTAAATCCCGCAGACCCACACAGGCCAAAGCATGGTAAACATCAGTTTTAGGGTGTTGGTCCCTGTTCCCTGGTGGATACACAAATTTGAGGGATGTGAATCCAAAGTATGGACTGAAACCAACAGCTTGACATAGATTAATCTTTGAAGATGCAGCAAAGTCTACAGCTTCCATGGAAGTCTACTGGGAAAGCACCTTCAGGTACAGCCTGCCAACACAGCTTATGGTGACCTTTACTGTTTGTAGCTGAATCTGATGATGATTATGATGATAACTGCTGTTTTCCCCAGGATTCAGTGCACGAGCCCACATTCAGCTTCCTTTCTAATGTTCACTGGCCAGATTTTCTGAGCTCATGTATTTATCACCTCCTATCTACTCCTTTCCTAATTTGGTTTTCTCATATTTCACTGCCCTGATACTTTCTCGAGGGTGTGTGGCTGAAGGACATAGGCAGTGCTATTTGAGTTGTGTGGCAGATTATTAGATAGATGATATGCAAGCTGGCAACTCCAATTTCTCCCTTCTAACACTGTTCCAAATTGGTTCCCAAGATTACTTTGGTAGGGGCACTGGGATCAGCACTCTAAGTACTGAAAACACAGGACTACAGCCTCCTGTCATCAGACAGGGATGAAAGCCCTTCTTATTGAAATCTTTGCAGTCAGGTGGAGAACCAAAGCACATTACCTTCTTGCCAGCACTGAAAAAGCTTCTTTTGGCCTCAGTGAAAAGGACCAAATGGGGAAAAAGCAGCAGCCAAGACTTTTAGCACAGCTCACTGGCATCTCCCTGCTGTCAGCAGCAACATGGCCAAGAGGTGTTATCTTGGTCTGTGCTGAAGGCACTGGGCAGAGCCTTGTACTTGTAGGCACTCTCTTGCCTGAGTCAGGGAATATGCAAAGCAATTTCATCTGGAATTGAGGAAACAATCTGCTCCAGCATGAGTCATCTCCTGAGCCATTTGGGGCTTTCAGAAACTCCCTCTCTACTTGCCTTTTACTCTAGGTGAGTGACAGACTCTGCACTGAGCAGCCCTGTTCACTAATCCTGCTGAAAGCCACAAAGGCAGCAGAGGAAGAAGGTGCCTTCTCTAACATTAGCTCTTTAAAATGCTCTGCTTGGGGTTTTTTTCTGTCCTGCTATCCAAGCAGAATCCTCCTTTTTCAATGTCTTCAGCATGTCACCGTTTTCAGTCTCAGTGACAGTGTAACACACAGGACTTGGTGCAACTGAACTTCACTGAAAGGCGTGACACTGTTAAAGTGACATCACTCAAATCACTCTGAAAATGAAGTGTCTGAGGCATGTGGGAAGGAAATGACTAAATCTGAACTCTTTTAAAGACACTCTTGGGACATGCTTATTGCTGGTGCAATACAAACAACATTTCACATCAATGGGGCTTGGCTACTCCCTCCTTACTCCAGGCCTGGACATGACACGCACGCCCTGGTGAGTTATGGTGATGGACACCACCAAAAATAAAGAGCAGCCTGCTGAAAAGGAAGCAGATTTCTATGCACATACTAACTTCTGGAATCTGGTTTATTATTGAACACCAGGGACTGACTTTGCCAAAGGCTACACATTTATTTGTGCATATAAATGCAGACATTCATCTTGTGAACATACCTGCCCTTTCTCTGGCTGCCAGCTTCAGTTAGCACATGCCAGCAAACACCAGGTGACATCGCTGAGGGACCCACATCAGAACACTCACAACTCTTAGTTCTTACAAAAACAGAACATCACCTCTCCTCCCAAAAAATACCCCTGCAAAAGAACGATTTGTCTGCTTCTGGACCCACATGTTTGCCCTTGAGTCGCTGCCAAGTGACTGGAACCCCACCAAGGTCTCATTGCTGGTACATAACTTGTGATTTTCATGTGCCAAGACTGCATGTATTGCTCCAGGAACCTCTGAAAGCTGAAGCACCATCAATTTTTTTGCTATTCTAAGGCAATATAAGGTACAAACACATAAAAAATTATGCTAGGTGTTATTTTTATCTGTTTTTCCTCTCTGTGAAGTAGTATTGCTAAGCTTCCTATTCCCATTACTGATGCTAAATCCTCCACAGGGGTTTTCCAAGCACAGAGACTTCAATCCTGGTAAACAACAGAAGACTTCTACAACATTATTTTTGGTTGATGTGGGTTTCTTTGAGTCACTGGCCTCACTGCAACTTCTAACACTATCTGCAATATATGCTGCTCACACAGAGCAGGGAGCACTGGCTCAGTGTGGCACTTCCTCCCCAAGCAGCTCATGCCACCAGAGGGCAATGCACCTCCAGAAAAATCCATACTCGTGCCAGGCTGTGATGGGAGCTGGGACCAAAATAATCAGCAGTGGTGTCTAAAGACAGCTACTGCACATGAGTGACACACACAAACTCTGCTTTCACAAATTCCCCTATTTTCTGAGAACAGTTGCCTTCTTGCAGAAGACCAAAGCCCGACAGGACTGTGCTGCCTCCCTGGGGTGCTCCCTCAGCTGGCTGTGAGGTGGAGCAGTGCTCTGTGGACTATCCCAGCATCCATCCATTAGCCCCTGGAAGGATTTCAGTGTAAAGAACCTCGAGGTCACAGAGTAATCACACTAATTTAATATCGCCAATGAAAAAAGTTGGGAATGGTTGTCTGAATGGCAATGGCTGACACCTATAGGGCAAGTCCAAAAGGTAAACAACTGCAGGAGGAAGGCTGACAGTGTAATTCCTTTCACCAGTTTTTGGTGCATTTCCCTCCCCTCAGTCTGGGTAGGCCACTCACAATTCTACACACACATCTGGCACTGCACAGAAAAGCAAACTTCAACAAGGAGCACCTGAATACACACAGCCAACTACAAGCTGAGATCTGGGGAGCAGCAGATGTGCCATACCTGTGGCTTTGGCTACTTGAGTTTGCTCATAAGACACATAATTTCATAGGAAAACTGCAGCCCCCGGCTTTAGGTTGTTACTGTCTGCTCTCTGATGGGCCAGGGAAGCCAATCTCCAGCTCAGAGACAGAGAGAACAGTTCTCTTTCCCTTCTGCCCAGAGAGGCATAACTTCCTCTGGCACACTTCAGGCAGCTCTATCCCAGCCAGAAGCTGCTCACACAGGAGGGCTGAGCTGGCAGAAAGTTTAGTCTGTGTGTCACTGAGCTTTCAGCCTCAGAGAGACAAATACCCAAATGATCTGTGTTACTATATACAGCAAAGTAAGAGCAGTTTCTCTTTCACTGATAAGTGGAATTTAAGATGTGAAATATGGAGCGTGCTGAGGATGCTCACATGCCCACTTTACCTTCTGCTCCAGGAGGGCCCGGCGCAGGGACACCCTCTGCTCAAGATCACGCAGCTCCCGATCATGCTGGGCTTCTGCCTGCATCTTGATTTTACTCTGATATGCATTCAGCAGCTCCAACTCTTGCTGCAGCTGCATCTTCAAAACCTGGCACTCTGCTTCCTGTGCCTCATCCAAACGCAGCTGGGAAAGACAGACAATAGAGACGTTTCACCATGGGGTAACCACTGCTGACACTCCAGGGGAGGACCGCGGGGAGGGGGGGAATGGGTTGGGACATTGTTTTCTTAGCGATACAATTGGTCTCTATTGTACTTCGCTTCGCTGAACAGAGGACCTACAGTGACAAAGACTGGTGACAGTGAGCCCACAGCACTGATGCAAGTGATGCTGATGAGCAGTGGCGCCTCAGGAACCACGATCCACACTGCAGAGACCAGACTGCTGGAGGTGCAAACATCCTCAGCTCTCCTTTCACTACAGGCAAAGAGAAGCTCTCTTGCTCTGTTCAACTGGATTAACCAATTACCTATACCCAGGAGACTTAACTCCATAGCCCTGCCAATGCAGGACTTTGGGCACAAGGATATAATGGAATAAACCTAAATGCAATATGATACTGAACTTTTAACCTTCCCATCATAAATGAAGCCAGCTACCCTGCCTCACAGCGTTAAATTTGTGTACAAAGTGATATGAGCAGGATGCAATATGCAAGAATTGCAAAGGAAAGTGCACATTTAGCTGTAGCAAGGATTTGAAGCATTGCTCATGTGGTCATTCCTTAAAGAAGGAATCTCTTAAAGAAGGAATCACAGAACTTTCACAACACTTTGACCTCAGATTTACAGTCAAAACTGTGGACTCCTCCATGACTCAATGAGCATCTTCCACCAGTAGCGCATGCTTTGGTTGGTATCATCAACAAATCAAAACCCAAATGAGTTAAGACAGCCAGTTGCACACTATTTAATGATGCTCTAACAGGGATGTTTATATTGCCACATTTCATGCAAAAGCAGTCCTCTGGCCACACAGATGCATCACTTTGCATCTCTGCAACAGCAGCTTCAGCTTCAGCCTGCCTGGAGGGGGTGGTCGGTCTTTCCTCTGCATCTGAACTCTGCTTTCTAAACACAGAGGAAGGACTGTGCAGGGAATGGCGTGTGCAGCAAGGAAGCAGAAAGCCTGCTGTCAGGATACAGAGCGGTTAAAATGCAAACATCCCTCTTTGGCTGAGGAACCCTGGGTCCCTCGGAGGCGACTCACAGCTTGTGTAGAGAGCATTTCATTAATGCTGTGATCATACTGCTCAGCCAGGATAGCCAGCTTCCGGGTCTGCTCCTCCTTGAGCCGTTTGAGGACAGCTTTATGTTCACTCTTTGGCGTGGTCTCCAGCAGATGGTTTCTCAGTGCTTTGTACTGTCTGGTTTGGATCTTGCATGTATCCTGAAACTGCTTCTTTATCTGTAGTTCTTTTGACTGGAAAGATGGAGGGGACACAAAGAAAAAACCAGCATGTTTCAAATGAGCGAAATATCCATTCAAATGGATATTTAGGATTACATTAAGGATATGAGTTCAAGAATCCACAAATGTATATTAACATCTACAGTGCAAGGAGGGAAGCAAAATACACAAGAGGCAATGACTATTGCTGCAGCTGCTTTGACACTGCTACTGTGCGAAACAATTACAATACAGACACTTTTATAACAAAGCTCCAGCCTAAATACAGCTGTCTCTGCACAAAGAGCCTCACATTTGTCACTGGACTGGATCCAGCCCTGGGTGCTGCTTTTCAAGAAAAGTTCTTGAGGGACAGGACTAATATTTATTAGCACCAAAAGCCATACTTACAAGACTGTGCTTGTATGGCACATATATATGAACAGCACTTAATGTTACGAAAAGAAGCAGATCTGGTGCATGGGAAAGAACAGGAAAAAAGAGCAATGCTTTTTCCATTGAGGATTTGATGAATTTAAGATGTATTCTAACCCTTGATATTATGAGCCTGGTTTTCATAGAGAAACCCAAAAAAGACTAGATGCTTTAAAATGCACACCACAAAACAGTAGTATTGTGCTGATCTACCAAACAAAACAATTCCCCAGTCCCACTGGAGGCTTACTGGAGATGGAGTTTTCCTCCCTTTGCACTTGCTAGCATCTCTGTATTGTTTAGAGTCATAGCTACGATTGCACACAGGGGTGAGGGACACCAATCCTGGAAAAGGTATTGGGATCCGGTTTTGCTTAATGACCTTGAAGAAATTATTTTTTTTCTTTTACCTGCCTTCAGAGCAGCTTGTGAAGTTTAACAGTAAGTGTTTCAAGATACTGGAAAGGAGGGTGTTCTGGAGTTCTCTGTATCTTTCTATGGGATGGCTAGCAGGGATAGTTCTAACAAAGCAAAACCAAGAAGTGATGAGTGATGATGGTTAACTGACAGATGGTCAAGTTCACCATTGTAAGAATAAATAAATAAATAAACAACACAAATCACTAAAATCAGACATGAGGGCCTTCCCATTGTTAGGCACCATGCCAAATACTGAAGCACTAGAGGCACAAACAGAGCACAGGACCAGATTCCTGTTCAAGTAAATTGGAAGAGCTCTAGAATCTCAACCAGTGAGGCAGATATCTGTGCATGACCACATTAGCCCCTCCACTGCCTGCTCCCGGCACTAACTCAGGGCTCACCAGGGCAGGTGATAAGCACAGGACTTGCAGCCACCTCAACAGGTGCAGTGGGATCAAACAACATGCCCGGCCCAAGTACACTTTGCTGCACAAAACAACAACAACACTTTGCTAATCTGATGCAGAGAACAAGACAAAGATGGGTTTCATTCAAATAAAAACATGCATCATGAAGAGGAATGCACCACTTTTAACCTTTCTAAATTTCACAGAAAGTTATTTCCTTCCAGGAAACCTTTAAGGTTGTTTCTCACTGGCCTTAAGGGAAGTGTCAGCAGGTTACACATTCCCATCAGGGACCTGGTCACAGCAAAACACTATCAACCTATTTTGTCCTCATTTTCTGTGAAGTCTTGCTTGGACACCAGACTCTGTTTACAGGCTTCCAATCCAAAGACTTTAACAACAGGAAACAGAAGGGAGGGGTAAGATTTCCAGTCAAGACTTCTGACAAGATCATTTTGACCCAGTATTGTGAAATACCAGCAAGAGGGTATTTGCATCACAATTAACACACTTCAAATAATAACAGCCATTTTCACTGAAGGGTGAATTCTAGTTATGGGTCCTTCTGGTGCTGTCATAGAACAGACACTGACCGTTAAAAACCTGCTTCCAGGACAAAGGGCCTCACTAAATAACAAAGGGAAAGCCTGAAATATGCCCTTGAGGGAAAACGTTGCTGCAGAGAGAAACTGAACAAATGGTCAAATTATCTATTCAATTAAGAATACTTGCCTGCATTAGTCAGAAGCAGGAGAAGGAGTTAATGCTAGAGAACAGCCTCGATAAAGAGGGGATTGTGCTGCAAACCCAACGGTTGTCCACGGGCTGTGCTGTTAGCACCGCGTGTACGCAGAGGTGCAGGATTGACAGCTCAAGCCTGAAATCCTTCACTAATCACAGAACAGCCATGCAAAGCAAAGTGCAAGCTTTCCATGCTCCCTGCAAAACGCTCCAGCCCTGTCCTCCCTGGAAAAGGGAAGGGGTTGGAGAGTCTGCAGAGGTGAGAGGGCAGCCAAGCCCCTGCAGCACAGAAGTACCAAGGATCCTGCTGTCCCAGCTGCAGCCAGGGAAGGAGAATGGACATGCTGCCCACTCGTGTTTGCACCACATCACCTTGGGGAGGCAGAACTCATTCATGCTAATCTCAGAAGGATCAACCTAATACAGCTGCTTCAGTTTTATTCAGCTCAGAGTGCAGCACAGCTTCCCTGTGAAGTCATCAGCTATTTATACACTATATCCTTGGAGATTCTCAACAGTGATCAGATGGTCCCTTGTTCTCACAAGCCAGGTTTTCACTACTTAATATTATTCTAATATTGACAAATCAGGTATAATTTTTTCTTTTCTGAAGTTCTGTTTTCAAGTTGGTTATTTTCTCTGTAAGAAGATAACTTGCAGGTGGTGAAAACTAAGTCAGATGGAAAATATCATGAAGAGGAAAGATGGAGAACAACAAAGAAACCCATGCTCAGTATGCCATACACTCATTTTGTTACTGGCACAGCTGAACACTGGGTGGAGAGAAGAAGTCTGCCTCCTCAAAGGAAATGTACCAGGCAGCTTTGTGAAAGGCCTTATACTCCCTTCTCAGACACTTCAGAATAAACCACTGGACTCCTTCGGATGAAGTGAAGGCTTAAATGAAAACACTAAAAGCCTCAATTACAGAGGCCCCATAGTTCTGGTTGGCCACCACAGCTACAAGGGCAGCATGAGAAACCCAGGAGAGACACACAGCAAAGGTCAGTGCCAGGAGCTTCCTGAGGACACTGCTGGTGTCTCTCTCATCCCACCTACCCACTTGCCACCATGACAGCTTTAATATAAAAACACTCACCAGGTGAGTTAGCCAAGACTGAGAATGCAGGTCATTTTGATGCACACAGCAACACAAAGCTTTTGGGTTTTGTTTTTAAATGACACTCTTTCATTACAGAAATACAGATTTTATTTTTGTATATGGGGGAGAGAAGGATCAGAGAATGGTGTAGGAGGGGGGAAAAAAAAGCATACTGCAAACATTAAATGCATTTTAAATTACCCCAAAAAGGAAGGGGCATTGCTGAGAAGAGCTTTCCAAATAAAAGCAGGGCCTGGTGCTGCTGTGGCCTGCCTGCAATACTCTGCAGCCCTGATCACCACTGATACGGAGCTCTTCAAGTGAGTGAGCTTCAAATCACCTTGGCCCTTTGCCTGCACTGCAAATGGGTTGTAATGGACCACCTCTCCATGGACCACTTTTCCAGCACCACCAGCTCGCACCGGAGCTCCTACACCACTTAGTACCTTCAGGCTCTTGGGCTGCTGCCGGACCTCCATGACGTGCTTGCGCCGCAGCTCCCGCTCCCGGCGCTTGTTGTACTCCAGCTGGTTGGTGAGCTCGGTCTGGTGCTGGAGCCGGATCAGCTCGCAGCGCATCTTCTGGATGGTGCTGAGATGGCGGAACTCCAGCTCCTGCATGGACTCGTGCTGACGCAGCAGCATGGCGTGCTCCAGGTCCTTCTGTGTCTGCCTTTTGTTCAGCTCCTAGCAGGAGGACACAGGGAATTATTAGGTTCTTTGTACTTACTTGGATTTCCGTTGACAAAGTGACATTTTGCTTTGTTCGCAAGGGCATTTCTCTCTTTTCAAGGCATCTGAGGACAGACCACAGAGTTTCTTGGTCTTATCAGCAGCAGACAGCAACAGCACCGGTAATTTTTCCTTCCTCATTTCACTTTTCTTCTTCCTGTTCTAAATGCTCAACAGGATTCACAGTAAGCATTTTCTGTTAACTGTTGTGTCTGATGACTTTTTGGACCTAACAATTCTCCTGCAATAGGGCATCAATCTGTACCCTGGATGCCACAGGGATTACCAGATGGCACTGCAAAGCATCAAACCACTGTTCTACCAAAACACTTTGGACATGATAACAAACACTCGTGTTTGCCTGGAGTTGGACTGCAGGTGCTCCTGCTAGATGCACTTTACACAGGTGCACCCAGGTCTCATCTCTGCCTGTTCCCTTACCTCCCGAACCAGGTCCTGCTCCAGGTTATGGCGGCCCAGGAGCATCCGCCTCTTGAAGCGGCGACACTCCAGCTCCAAGTACTGCCTCTGACGCCTCAGTAAGTTGGCCTCTTCTTCTGCCTGGAAATGCTGGATGTTCTCCTTCTGTTTGGAAAGCCACTCCTGCTTCTCCTTCTTTGGAGTGCTCTGGTTTTCATTCAGCTCCTGATAATCGCAAGGTAATTAATTGTGGAATAGTTACATCAAGTTCCTTGGCCATGAACTGGACAGATCTGACTAATAAACTACTGAACTATGTTCTACCCTCTCTTCTCAAGGGTGGTGCCAGCTCAGCCTCTTCAAAATGCATCACATCACATAAAGAACACTAAGGAAATACCAGGAGACAAATCACAGTAGAGCAGATTTAACTACAGCTTTTTTTTTTTGCACTGGCCAAAATACTGGTTTCTGTCCATAGTTTCCAGACCTACATATTAGCTGAAAACGTCAAAATGATGGGTTGCCACTGAAAACACTTGGAGGTACAGCCATATTGCCTGGCAAACATTTTTACAGGCTCCCAAAGGACTGAGAGAAGGAAAGCAATGACGTCCTGTTGTTTAAACGGAACTTCAGCCACATGAAGCACATCAGAAAATTTTCTGTGTCTTGTTTCATCAGAGCACATACCCATTTTACAATAACTCATCAAGGCAGAGCTGCTCGCTGAGATGCCATAACTCACATAAACAAGAGTTCACAGGTAAAACTTTAGAGTTTCCACATTTGTACTACATTCAATACATAGCTTAAAGTATCTTTGGCAAAAGACTCTGCTGGCTTGAATTGCATACTAGAGATGCCCATGCAGTAATTAAGACTTGTTGTGATACATTTCAACTGAAGTATGAGACAGAACTCCTCTGTATTTCATCAGTGTTTCTTGGTGCTCTGTGATCTACTGCCCACTTAGAAAAAGATTCTATGTTATTATAAAGAGCCCACGCTACTGTAGTTTTTGTTAGATCTTTCTTGGCTCTGCTGCTCTTTAGCCTTTTTTTCTCCTGGGAAATGCCTATGTTTGGGAATATTCCCCCTTGGAGAAAGTTCCAAAGTTGTGTCACACAAGCTGATGGTTGAGCATTAAATGGCTCTTTCAAAAAAATTATTTATAGTGCTTACAGTTTCAGTCATTCCACAAAAAGAATCAGAAGTTTGGTTCTACAGTTTCTCTGCATTTCACAGAGATTTTGATTTTCACTAAAATGCAATGATTACTAAATAATTACACAACTTCCTCCATTAAAATTAATAGTGCTTTACAGGTATTTTCCTTACAAAAAATACAGATCATCTTTAGTGCTCTGTTCTTTGGCTCCTGTACAGAAATATCATTTAAGTGATAAGAAACTTCACTAACTGTTGCAGTGAATGGCCACAACAACAATAACGTATGAGAAAAATCTTCACAACCTTTCATAAACTACCTTTTTTCATTCCTTAGGATTGCCAAAAAGCAATCTAGAAAGCAGTATTAAACAATGGAGATGTTTGTACTTAAACACACAGGTACCAATAACTAACTAACTTTTCTCATTCAAATATCAAAGATACAGTACACAAAGACTCTGCTCATGAAAGGCAGAACTCACTGCAATCCTGTGGAAGATCTGTGGTGCACAGTGTCACTTATTTTCACATGTTCACCACTCTCACACTGTATCACACATTTCCCACTGTAGATGAGTTACCTCTTTCAGCTGCTCTTTACGGAGTTTATATTCTCTCTTCTGGGACTCCAGGAAACTGTTCAATTCTTTCTTCTGTTGGGCCTGAATATGCTGTTGAAACTTCTTTTCTTCATTGGCCATCACTTTAGCCTACAGCAAATCCAGCAGCAAGTCAGTCTGAGTCCCAATGGATTATAACTCATGTCCCATTTCAGCCCCAAGACCCAGAACTCCTGGTAGTCACCACAATACTCACCACATCTCTGGACAAGTCCAAGTCAGAGGAGCTTGCCCTCACTCTCTCCTCATTCCCCATCCCATCAAGGTACCCAGCAGAGTCCTTCTCCAGTGTCATGTTCCCTCAGCTCTACTGCTCAGCTAATCTTGCCTAACAGACACCTTATGATAAACTGTATCCTCAGCCCTCCACTGAGAGATCAGAGATGAACAAGAATCGATAATAATTGCTGTAGGCAGCACCACTTCATTATCAATTATTTAAAAGCATAGCCCCCCCCATATCCATACACAACTAGACAGTGAACATTTAAGTGTAGCTGGCACATTTCTCTGCAGGCTAATCTGCCTCCACAACACTCAATGGCAGGCAATTATTGACAGCACAGACAGGGCAAGAGAGAGGAAAATTCTCCCAGTGTTTTTTCTGGGGTCAGGATTCTAACATTCAGTGTAACGCACTGCCGTGAAGGACATACCTTTCCTCCAGTTACATAACCCCTTAGTGTAAGGAGGTGATGTATTAACCTTTTTCTAATTAGCAATTTGCTTGGCTCCTGAAAACAAGACATCTCAGAGTCCACACTGTCATCTCTGCATCAGTGAGGGGAAGTGGACAATTCAGTGTAATTAAGAAACATGGTTTGATCTGATAAACCATAACCTCCTACCTCTTTTTCCATGGCTGCTTGGTGCTTTTTAATTAGCTTTTCCATTTCTGCAGCGAAATTGTTACGCTGTGTTTCGAGATCTTTGTCCAACCTGAGGCGGTGCTCGTCCATCTCTGCCTTCAGTTTATTCTCTAATGCCATCAGTTGCTTCTGGTGCTGCCGTCTCATACGTTTATAGCCAGACATCTGCTCTCGGAGCTCAGAGTCTTGCTCATGTTCCTGCATTTGCCTTGTCACCTAGGAAGATAACCACATCGGGCCAGAGGAAGTTAATGCTGCTTAATCTGCTTTTCAGGAGTCTTCAAACCACAAAAGAAAATGATTCAGTTAAGAAATATGATTTTGTTGTAAAGAAAAGCACACATCCTAATGGCAGCAGAGCAGATTAAAAACTCAATTCTGCTCTGGGAGATAAGCTCACATGGGCTCCAGCAGAAAAACAGTACAATTGTTATAAAGCTGGTACTAAATAATGGCCTTTTAGCCTAATACAATAAGGGTGGATACACACACACACACACAGATATTTGTAATATGCATATGAAAATAAACCCCAGCTTATTATTATAAATGGTTTCCTATATTCCACTGGACACACTGGGTTTGAGACTATTTAATATACACAAATTACATCTGCCCAGGTGTCTCACTGAAACTTTTATTAACTGATGCCAAATTATTTCAGCGACAGTATCTCAGTCAATGAAGGCAGCTCATATTCTGGTGATGTTCTGAAAGGCCTGAGAAGTTGCACAGAGCTGTGTTCAAAGCATCCCCTCCTGCAGAGCCCTCCCCAGCCCAACCCTGCACGTACCAGCGACGCTGTGCGTATGGTAGCAAAGTGCTCTCGGTTGCGATAATGAGACTTGTGGCGAGATACTTGGGGAGGAGACTGGGGTTCTGATGCCCTTGTCCGAGGATCTGACTCCTCTCTGTAGTTTTCTTCCTCCTTATCAGCAAATATTAATGTCAGAGAATAAAGAGAAACTGTGTTACTAAAGATTTTTAATTTCGGTCTTTTTATTTAAAAGGAAGAAAAAAACATTTTACATTCATTGGCTCTGAAAGATCCTCCTGCCAATGAGGGTATATACTGCAAAGGGAGTTCTGATCTAGGACCTTTGCTTTTGGAAATTTCGTTGTGAATTTTTATTACTAAAAGGAAGATTACTAATTAAAGCTGAAAATGAGGGGGAAAAGAAAGGAAAACTGAAAGCTGAGTTAAACAGTTTACTTCAACAAAACATAAAAGCTAAAAAGTAGATTTTATCAAGTCTGAAAGACAAAAACAACATCTTTGTAACTCTGAGAGACAGAGGAAGATTTTCATTACACCCACTGCAGAAATACCTCAAAGCAAATTTTAAAATTTGTCATGGTGTATTCCACATTCTTATTTTGAGTTTGTCATTCATCACAGAGCGATTACTAGTTAGATATGATACACTAATTAACTCCCTGAGGAAATACCTGTGTCTTTCTTGCATATCTGGGCAAAGAACAAGACATTCTAGCCACACCTATCATTAGCCATGGAAACGGTAGTGCTTTGAGCAAATCAGTGATAACCCCTCCACGGCAAGAGCAGCCCAGCTCAGAGGACACTCCCCAGCCCACCCTTCATCTGGCAGAGGGAAAGCAGGGAAGTGGTTTCTGCTGCATTTCTTTTTCCTATACTTTTATTCATTAACCAAATATTCAGATCAAGTGCTGGGAAGCTAGGTGCTGCAGAACAGATTTCAGCTACTACTGTGGGTCCTGACTTTAAGAATTCTCTAATGAGCAGGTAAAACAGGGGACTTTCACCTCTTGTTGTCCCACAAGGCAATGCTGTGCAAATTAAGAGCATCCACCAAACAAACCAATTTACAACCTGCCATTAGAATTCCCCCCCACAGAGCAAACTGCTTCCGAAACAATTCAATTAGTAAAATAATTTTTAGTGAATTAACAAAAATAAACGATTTTCACAGCCACTTTCCCAAGTCTCCAATGCACATTCATATATTTGGGGCACAATAATATAACCTGCAGATAACGACTTGGGAATGGGAGCGGGTGACTTTGTGCCAAGCGAATTCTCTCCCACTTTACACCTTCACAGCTCTCCAGTAAGAACCCAGTGCTTACCGGCTTTAAATGAATGACAGAGCTATTTGACATCACGGTGTGGTCCCCCTCCATCATATCCAGCTCGCTCTTATCATCCGAGGCATCTGGAAGACTGTTAACACTACTGCTTTGGCTACTGGCACTGATAGACATGCTAGGAATGGACTGATTACTCCCGACACTGTTCACTGTTCCCGTCCTGCCCACACCATGATCTTGTTCCTAGGAGAAAGGGATTAGAAAGAAAATTTAAATCCATCTCAGTGGTACCTGTGGACATTACCAAATGGAATGTTCATTCCATTCCTCTCTAAAGGCATCTACCTGCCATGTCATGGCACTTTTCACCCTCCAGGCATCGCCATGAAACATTTCTCTTGTGGGATGCTGGGGAGAGAAAGAGTCAGCCTTGTCAAGATTAACTGGCTGATGGCAGATTCTTTTCAACAGCGAGCCTGGTAACAAGCTGAACTCTATCATGTATCAGCCACAGCGTGTCACCAGAAACTGCTGTGACACCAGCATCACCTGAGTGCTCAGCTGGGAGCCTGCACCTTGCAGGTTCCTTTCTGTACACAAGAATTGGAATTCAGTCTCCATCTCTGCATGGTGACTGCAGCACTCAACCCAAAAAAGACAAATCAATTTCCCTGATGACCTGTTTTTCTTCTTCCTTTTTTTTTTTTTTTTTTTTAA
>VZRX01009180.1:39195-84252 GCA_013398075.1 Notiomystis cincta | reverse complement strand
TTCCCCGATCGCCTGTTTTTTTTTTTCTTTTTTTTTTTTTTTTTTTTTTAATAAATCAAGTACAAATCTCTATGCCTTAGATTTAGAACATTCTCAGTACATATGGTCAAACCAGAGGTTAACAGCAGTTGCTAGAGAGTCCTCATGAAGCCTCAAAGAAAGAGAGGATTTACAGGACTGGAAGCTGACTGTTCAAGCATGAACACATGGCACAGCTTCTTGCCAGCACTAGGCATCTACCCTGCTTGTCCTTGTTTGTGCCTTGAGGTAGCTTTATTCCAAGCACAAAGAGGGAGACAGTGTTTACAGCCAGGTGTGTAAACAGCCTCCCTCCATTTCAGCAATATCTGAATTGTGGTTATTTAAATGACAGTCTCATTTTCTCTGGTTCAGTGATGAAATCCAGCATTTCTCTCACCTCCTCCTCCTCCTGCGTTTCCACTGCAGGGCCATTGTGGGCCTCCTGGAAGAGGAGCTTCTTCATTTTACGATACTGCAGGTTGTCCAGTTCTCTCACTGCATCCTTTGTTCTCTGGATCAGGTCTATTAACACTGTTTCGGGCCGCTCTCGAAGAACAAACATGTGCTGCAGAACACACAAATACGTGAGTGGCCTCTCATGCCTCCAATGCACATGGCTTTGAGGACACAGAGATGAGTTCTAGTTGGGTTTATTAGCCCTCTTTCCTGCACAGGAGGACAACATCTTCACAGCTTACATTTGCAATATTTTTAGACTTTGCAATCCAGATAGACTTCAGAATGACTGCAACAAAATATGAAGCTGTAAAAACCCAGATATGGCATTTTACATGCCATGAAAACTTGTTCAGAATAAACCTAGACTTCAGAGACATTATCTACTTGTGGTCTAGTGAGGGAACAGCAACAAATACCAGATAAAAGCTAAAGGTGCTAGACTGGCTAGTATCTTTAACCAAATGTTAATTAACTCATCAGCTAACTCTCAGTATAAAACCCTTTTCCTTGTTTAGAAAAGCTTGGGAATCAAATATTCATCATGCAGCACTGAGTCATAAAATAGGCTGTGAACCTTAGAGCCTGGTCCTGGAACAGTTCCCCACATTCTGCTCTGCCCTTGGAGATATTCACCAGATTTCTCTGCAAAGGTGGCTACATTTTGCCAATAGGTAAAGCAAGAACTGCCTATGTATGTCAGAAGCAGCTTTTGCAGTCTCCAGATGCAATGTGCTGTGCAAGCATGAGTCATTATTATTAACACCACCACTACTTTCATTTTGTTCCTTTGGAGAACTGCATTGCTGTTTCCAACATGGCACATTCCCTACCTGTGCCTGTAAAGTGGCATGCAGCTGTTTCAGACTATAGCTATGGAAGGAATATGTTCCCAAACGTTTCATTTCCATCAATGTTCTCTTTAATTGCAGCACATTGCTCAAAATAAAACCAATCTGTAGAATTCTGAAATGGCAGGACTACACACCCACACCGAAACCTTTCCTGGATAATTGCATTTACTTTCTGAATAGACAGTTTTCAAAGAGGCACAAGTCCTCAGAGCCATTTTTAGGTAAAAACATGCAAAAAGGTGCTGATAAAACCTTCATAAATAGCATCCATTTCCCTGCAATGCAAAAATTTTGGAAAAACACTGTTTAGCAGAAACAGGGCTAGGATTAAAAGACCCAAATGTCACAAGCACTGTAAAGAGAATGACAAGTTAGCAAAATTCTGAATGCCACCTGATGCCACAAAGGAAATCCATCAAAGTCACACAAAAAAGCAGCTCTAACACCCAACTTCTATGTGAGTTCTGTTCATGTCAACCTTTTGCAACAATCTACCCCACTGGCTTTGTCTCCAGACTAGAGTGAGCAAAGCCAAGCACCTGAAGCATTCAGGAGCACAAATGAAGAATTAAAAAAGAAGCTAAGAAATAAAGCAAGAGAAAGCCTGCAGACTGCTGAGACTTTTTCATGCCAAGGAAAAATACAGGGAGGAAACCCTGCTTTCTTTTGCCCCCTTTTTTCCAAGGATACCATTGGAACAGTGAGTTTCAGGTCTGTGTAAAGCATGTTGGAGTGTATATAGCACAGAACACAGAGGGAAGTAACAAAAGGTATTTGTTAGCTAACTAATGCAAGGCAGCTCTGTGAGGATTAATTTTAATCACTGGAACGGTTGAGTTTACAAACCAAAACTCTCGACAAGTTGATGGTCAGTGTCACTTGGTGGAGTGACCTTTTATGATGAGAACTCCAAGGCTGGCTTGACAAGTCACCTGGGGAACACTCTGAGACACTGCAGACAGGCAGTAAAGCCAGGGCTGCCAGCTCAGGACACCCCGCAGCACTCTCAGCTCAAAGGTGTTTGAGCATCATTAACCATAACCTTACACAGCAGGTGACACAGATCATCATCACAGGGCACAGTCCCTTTTAATACCACATGGAAAACAGAAAGGACAAGCAAGCCAACCTTCAGAAGCTCCTCTGATGTAGGCCTGTCTTGAGGAATTTTCTGGAGGCAAGAATCTACGAAGTTTCGAAAATAATCAGACCTGTGTCAAGGAGAGGAAAAAAAAATCCACCTTAAGTTAACAACCCAGTTTAATTCATTAAAAAGTCAAGATCCTCATACCTAGATGCTTGTAGCTCCTAGGCCAAGGACTATAGTTCAGTTAACCATAATTAGGAAGTTTTTAACTTTTGAAATTAGTTTACTGTATTTGCTGTTTTCAAAAGACAGTTGTTGAAGCTGGGAGGCACAAAATGTTACTACTGTGCTTTATTCTTCTGAAGTTTATGCAACAGACACTTGCCACACACAAGCTGTGTCTTCATCTTGCAAAGCAATACTTCAACAAAACAGGATTTAGAAACTGACAGTGTGGTTTGTGATAAAAAAACACTAAAACCCACAGTTTTGGCTAGCTTGACAGTCTCAAAGTTTACTGACCCACAAACGGAATTTTTTACAGGATCTTAAGTTCTTCCAGCAGCCTGTCCTGTTCCTTCTACACTGAAGAGTCTCAAATATATCTTTAGTAATTGGTCAGTTTTGTATATGAAATGTATAGTGAATCTAATGAGAACCTTCCAGCTCACATCCTCCCAACAGGACTCCAGCCATTTCAAGAACACAGCATGACAAAGCACTCCATTTACAGCCATCCCCTACAACATTCCTCCCTCAGCAATACTCACCATTCATTAGACTGTAGTGTAGGGGATTCATTCTGCGCTATGTGATATAAGGCACTCATTGCGTTCATGTTAAACAAAGGAGGCTTCCTTTCCGCTGCACACAAGAGAAAAGAAGTTTTTATATAGGGAGATAGTCTCATGTTGTTGCTCTTTTTTTTATTTTCAGTTTACATCCCTTTAAAAAAGAAAACCACATCAGCAAAATCCCTACTGCCTGAACACGGAACCCCAAACCAACCCTACCCTGCAATCAGACAGATATGTTGGCATACGTCCTGTGCCATTGCAGAAGATGAAAGCCCTTTGAAGATCAAATGCCTTGTCCTCTCAAGCTTTTAAATTACGTGGTTTATCATAGTTGAGTTCTCTGACTCATTGTAATGTACTAAAATAGGAGTAAGTTAACAGTAAGCTCTATACTGGGTGTTTAGCCACTAAGCATTCTTGGTTTCATACACCCCCCCCTTTGTTTTTTTTAATCTACAGTTGCTAAAAAGCTAAGAAATATTTATTTCTAGCAGGACAGCAGTGATGAAGAAAAAGCTGGTTACAAGAACCATCAAATCACACTTAACTGACTAAGCACATGGGCAGGAAGTCAGCAACAGGCCAACTCTTTATACTATTTTGAGAGTTGCCTTCTCTTTGGCTCTTCTCTCTTTCAAGCTTGTGTTACTCTTATAGACTGACACAGCATGAAAGCTTAATGAGGAAGGAGATGATCTCACTGTAACAACAAAATTGAAGCTTCATCAGAATGTTTATGGGGCAAACTTTATAAAGCTCAGCCTCGCCATAAACATTCCAGAGAAGCTGGTCAGGCCACGAGGACGTTCCTACACTACTGAAAATGCAACAGAAAACTTTCCTTCTTCAAAAAAACCCCAAAATTAAACAAAAAACAAACAAAAAAAAACAAACAAGGAAAAGAATAATGCTAGTTTTCTTATTCTGCTCCTTAGTTCTGAGTCAATAGCAGCACTGAACTATGGACCAGAGATCATGGTTCACTCGTGGCTATGGCAGGATGGACTAAGCCTACAAATTCCTCAGAATGGGTAAATTGAGGACTTAAGTCTTTCTTCAAATGCAGCAGTTTACTTCCTATAATCTGTCAGATAACTAGTTGCTGCTATCAAGGATCAGACTGATTATTCATTAAACTATTTTAAACTGACTGTTCTCTCCAGCTTTTTTTCTTAGCTCACCTGAATAAAATAGAAATCTTCCGGAAACCCTGAAACTGAGCCTTCAATAAGACCATTTCTAAGACTAAGTGATAATTTGAGAAGACTACCAGACATCTCATTTTCCTGCTGTCTTCCCATGCTTACTCAAAGCAGCACAAAGGAGCTGGGCACAGGGACCCAGCCTACGCTGCTCTGCTGTCCTGACCTAGTCTCACCTCCCACCACGCCAGCAGCCGTAGACGAAGCCCAACACGCTTCATCCTGCAAGAACGCGGCGTGCAGGACTCCCGGGGGTGTGGTGGCCATGAGCTCACTGCATTCCTGGAGCCCTGCAGCCAGCCAAGTCTCCTTACTCCACTCAGAGCAGGATTCTGTCATGACAGTCACACCCCTTCAACTTGCTTTATATTGGCAACCAAAGGAAAAAAAAAAAAAAAAAAGAACAACAAAAAAAAATCTGTGCTCTGAAGAAAGAGTCTATTTTGTGTCCTGGAAGAAAATGAAGTTGACAGTTTGGAATGCCAGACAGCATTTTTAGCTAAACTGTGCAGTTCACATGGATTAGTGTGTTCCTGAGAGCTCTCACTGCCTGGCTGGGCTGCTCCTCCACAGAGGTCGGGCTGGAGCAGGAGCAATCAGATCTGACAAGGATGGGAGGACAGCCTCAGGTGCATGGGAGCAGTGGCGTGCATGGTGTGCTTCAGCAAGGGCATTTTTGTTCCAGGAAAACACAACGTGTTAAATTTAAACAGAATGCCATACTAATAATGGCCCTTTAAACTGACATCCTGCTTTAAAGGGTCTGTTCTAATGGCAATGCCATCATTTCTTTAGGCTTTGAGTTTCAGGTTAATACTTCAAAATTGGATTATTTTGTACCTTTTCCTTTAAGGGGAAAAAAAAAAAAAAGTCTATTCAGAAATGATAACACACACACTGAATATAGCTTTGAAGTTGTCCACTTCTCCAGAACTTCATCACTGCAGAATCTGTTAATGTATCTTAAATTTTCATGGGAAAAACATCGACTTATAGCATTAAATATACCTTGCACTGGTACCTTTAATGGTTCACTTCTAAAGCTGTTCAGCAATTGACTATTTTTCAGTTCAGAAGTTAACTGCCTCTCCCACAGAATGTGAACACCCTTAGTGATATTGCTTGGCTAATCTCCTTGTCTACATAACTCTTTTTCTTCAGGTAACGAAAACACCAGTTCCATAAACATCAAACTGGAGACTTGGTCTGGAATTCTAGAGAGCACATTTAGCTCTTTTCTCTAATATTCAGGGCCCAGAGGAACCAGGACAAGAAAGGGGGCACAAATCTTCTGCACTGTAATTGAGCTGAGTAAGTTCTAGGTGCTAAATAACTACATTTTCATTTTTTCCCAAGGAAATAACTTACCTAACTCAATACAGGTAATTCCAAGAGACCAAACATCTACTTTGCCATCATACTGCCCTTCATCCATGGCTAAAATCACTTCTGGGGCCATCCTAAGAAAGGAAATTGGTGTTCAAAATAGGCAATGGAACACATTATTTTCATCAGTACCATCTTCATGACCATGGGATACTGGGAACAAAGCCCTGGCACCCTCACTAGTGCAGGCCTGCAGAGGCTGCAGGATGTTCTCCTGCGCTTTGTCCAGCTCTCTATTTATGAATATCACCACCTTCTCACCCTCCCACATTTCCAATAGTTTAGCTGGCTGACCAACTCTGGTGAAATAATTATAACATGCAGTTGTGTAAACACCACAGATTAGGTGTAAGAGATCAAAAGCATACAAGGGATCTGCAAAGGGGTTGGTTCAGTGAACCTGGCCTTTCCTATGAAAGAAAAAACACTTCAGTTATTTCAACAACCAGACGCAGTGAGAATACACGAATTGTTTAAACCACTGGGGGGAGTGATTAAAATATATTACAGATGATTCAATCCCACCTCTACCACTTTAGGTCAGTTTAAGTAGAACACCAAAATATTTTTATTACTTTTTGTGAATTACAAATACAGGGATACACAATTTCTTGGAACTCAGAGCCTACTTACTAATTAAACTCTTTTTTCTACCGAAGTATATTTTATCACCAGCACCACTGGAATATTACAAAGCTAACTCCAATAATACCAAGTATATTAAACAGCCAATACATGATCCTTTCACTTCCCAAAGCCAGAAATAAGTAAAACTCTTGGCTTACCAATATGGCGTCCCCACAAATGAGTTGGCAGGAGATGCTATGGAAGCAGACCCAAAGTCAGCAAGTTTCACCTGTCCTGGCTCTGTCAGCAGGATGTTCCCTGCCTTGATATCTCTGGTTATAGAACACAAGTGTCAGTATTACTCCTCTCCAAAGAAGAAAACTCTCTATTGGACAGACTACAAAACACACCAATATTCACATGTTCAAGCTGCAATATATTCACATTTCCTCCAAATACAAAGTCTTTAACCATTAGGTTAATTGCTTAAAGCAGCCCTTGATTTTGGAATCTTTTGTCTTAAATGTTAGTCTTAATGTTTGTCTTAAAAATGAACTTTAAATGGCACAACAGGATAAGCTTCATATAGAGTTCAGCAAAATCTTCTGAATCAAGTATGTCCTTTATCAAAGTTTTTTAAAAGGACTTAATAATGTAACTATTCAAATCCTTCATCCTATTAAAAATGCAGCACCTACTTTAAACACAAAGAACATTTGCATCCCAAACTTATTGTGTCCTTCTCAACATGTGTGTTTGTGTAAAACTAATTTTTCAAGAATTAGTGCTCTGCCTGCCCCAGCATTCTTGGCCTCACAGCTCCTACAAACTATTTGGGTGCACTTGCTATTCACTGCTTCAGGGACAATCAGCACTGGATCATGGACTGAAAAGTTTAACAGATTTAAAGGAATTCTGCAGAAATTATGAACACCAGCTGTAAGAGACAGTGTATGTGCAGATATAGAGCTTGCAAGTGTTTAGACTACTATAAATCATTTGTTCAAGAGCATATGGATACTGTGAAAAGAAAATCTCTGCTTACAATGTTGAATTTGGGATGGAGGGCATACAATCAACAAAACAAATTACCTGTAAGTGTGTATGAGACAGCAGAAGTATAACCACTTACCTATGGATCATATTGTGAGAATGCAAGTATGCTAATCCCTGGAGAGCACCATGGGTAATTGCTGCTATTTCCACTTCTTGCAATGGCTTTTTATGAACTTAAGGAAAGAATTTATGTGAAATTCAATATTACAGAAAACAATACGGTTTGCAGCATGCAAGTGAGTACTGTTATCAATGTAAACAGCAATACTAAAAGTTCATTTTCACTAGGTTTGGTATGAGAAGCAGATGTAAAAATAGTTCACAGAGTACATTCTATAATCAGATGTAATCTTCTAACTGTAAACCAGCAGCTATTTACTACCAAAGAGACCACTCTCCAACCATAAACTACATTTCTGTCAGGTCTGTGACCATTCTCCCAAGTAACTACTTGAGACTTCATACCAGTTTTCCATTAATGAAGCAAAACTCCAAACCCCAGAAACTTTACAGCAATTCACACACAAATAAATTCTAGCAACACTGATGAGCTTCTGGCAGCTCAGCTTTTGGTCCTGAAATGCTTCTGGCAAGGAAAGGAACAACTTATTGGCCACACATATATCTTCAAAGAAAGTTCACTATAAGAAGCTTGATAGAAAAATGACCATTTAATGCAAGACCTCATCAAGCAAAACCCTAATACTGCTGTAGTGCTATTTTAGTCAACAGGCCTACAGTTGTTAGTAAGCATTAGGATCAACAGCAAAGGTTTTCAGAAGTAAATCTTGAACTGTCATGGCAGGAGAACCTAAAACTCAGAAACAAACAAATAGCTGACTGATAACTTTAAAATAATATCAACCAAGGAAAACTCAGCACCTGGGAAAGCCAATATTCTACAGAAAAACTGCTACAACTATGCAAGAATTTGACAAACTGGCCCCAAATAAAACTATATACTCAAGGAAAATTCTGTGATGCTGTAACCTCCTACTTCAGTACTCTACTTCTGACTTTCCATCAAACAAATGTGTCACTTACCTTCTAGTAAGTCTGATGCTGATCCTAAACAATATTCCATAACAAGCTGTTATAAGAAGAAATCAAAGCAGTTAGAAAATCTGTAATAGTAAATACATGTTTTCTAGACTTGTATGGAGAAATCTAGAACTAATTCCTGAAGGACATAGTGCAGGCTGCTATAACAAAACAAGTATTCCTTGTACCAAAATCTGCATCCCAGCACTGTCACACTGACCCTTCCCACAAGTACAGCTCTAACTGGAATTAAGCATAACCCTCCTGTGTAAGATACCAAGCAACACCACTTGTAAGGAAGGCAAAAGCACATTCATAACCAGTTAGGTATTGTATTACATATCGTATTTTATATGCACATACTTAACAGGAATCTTAAATTGCACTTAACAAGCTTATCAGAGTATTAAAGGGCTATTTAGGGATTTACTTAAGATTCTGTCCCAGTCAGATTTCACAAAGAGAAACTATAACTTTGCCCTACAGATTTATTGAAGCTAATGCACAAAAGAGTACTTACAACTTAAACTATTAGTTCAACAATATGATTTCTCTGGTATATTGCACTATAAAACTTTATCAGTGTTGAGTGTACATTATTTCAAATACTCAGTTCATCAAGCTAACAGCAACAATCAATCTATGCAGAAGGGAAAATTTCCTTAAATTTTCTGGTTCCAGAAAGTACATTCAATTTTGCTGAGCACCTTGGCTATGCTCAGCTCAGTCTGTGCAACACCAGTGCTCAGGTGCCTCTTAAACTCCAGCTGGAGAGATTTCAAAGCATCTTTAGCCAAGGCAAGAGAAGTGCAGAGCAGCAGATGCTTACCCATGCTGTATGCTCCCGCAGATAGCAGCCTTTGTATTCTATACTGTTAGGGTGTTTTATTCTTTGGAGGAACTTGACTTCCTTAATAATATCCTGCCATTTCTGTAAGGAATAAAAGGAATAGAAAGACTTTATAGAACTGTTACCTTTTTTATTTTTGGTTGTTGTTATTATGTCATTTAATTATTTTAAGAGGCAAAACTATCTCAAGGTTCAAATAAAAGTAAGTTTGTATCAACACCATGATGTTCAATGCTTAACTCCTCAGCAGACCTACAAAGTAAATTGCTGATCAATTAGGTTATATGCAAGGATCTCTCATCATATTTGTATGTGTGCATAGGATATCCTGATAAACACTTAATATCTGAGTAAGTCCTCAAAAAAGAAGTGATCCTCTATTAAGGGATACCATTTCTGTTGTCAAATCAAACATATACCTCAACCTGAAAAAGATGTGGGTCATAAGCGTCCTTCAGCAGGATCAGCTGCCTCTCTCAACTCACGTTGTTATAAAGACCTATCCCTGCTAGTCACTATATTACACAGGATGAAGTTCCCTTTATCAGCTGCCAACTATCTGACTACATTCTTGATAATGTTTCTCTATTAGTAGTTTAATCTTTACAAGGGACAATTTAAAATGAGTTACCTACTAGATAAGGGAATGGTTCTGCCGGAGAATTAAGCCCGGTTTATAATAAGGGGAGCTCTGCCAGTGCAACTTTAAAGTGCAGAAGAGGCCAAAATGTCAAGTTCCAAAGTGTTTCTAGACAGACATTGCTTCCCTTGGAGGCCTCCAAGTCCCTCCATGTGCAGCACATTCACATCTCCTCAGTCAAGAAAGGCAAAAGTCTGAGAGTGCAACAGCAAAACTACAACTACCAGAAAGTATCTTCAAAACCAAATGCAGTAGCTGAAACCATTTAAGTATGCAGCCATCAACATAAGAGTGTTGACAGTGCAAATGTTTTTGAGCAAGAGTTTCAGTTCTGAAGTTACCTGGGGTAGAGAAACCTCACCCAACACCAAAAGGCTCAGAAGCTATTTTCCTGGTCCTGTTAATCTCTCAGCACACTCCTCCTCAGGTGCTGGTACATGGGTAGTAGTCACAGAGGGCCCACCTACTCTAAGGCTTTGGAAAATGTGCAAATCCCAAGTCCTCCTCAATAAAAATTTCAGGGTTACAGAAACACACAAAACAAGGGAACACAGAAGCCCACAACTGAGGCAGCTGATTGACCAAGTTAAGCATTTCTCACCACCAGAAATGCTACACAATGACACAGTGCAGCTATAACAAAAACTCTCTGACACTGGAGTGACTTTGTTGCCTTTTACCTTCAGCCTTAAAGGCCTTGAGGTACTAAGCAATAAAAGCCAGACCAAGAAAGCACTATGCTAAACTTCTACACTGGAAGAGAGAAGTGATGTATTAGTCAAGAAGTATTCATTATTTCCTGCACTAAAAAAAAGCTCCAAGATCACATTAAGAACAAAGTACTACATTTTTCAAAGGTTTTAAACTTAATTTTAGTATAAAATATGACCTTATTTGAGAGAATAATTGTTCCCACCAGTGATAAAATCTTATTATGAAACCAAAGTAAATACAAATGATACCAGAATGCCCTTAATCAATTTTCTTTACATAGGCTAGATCATAACTCTAGTGAACTTCTGAACAAAACAAATAAATATGGACGTAAAATAGAAAGTGTTTTAATCCTGGTCTTATTACTTTCTTCAAAATAAAGAAACATACGCATTGAAGACAAACAAAAGCTATTTCTGAAGCATGCACAGTTTGTTTCATTCATGTGAATAGAGTATTTATAGCTCACAGTAATTAAAACAGTAGGACAAGTAGCAAGTACAAATTATTCTTTCATCAGTACACAGTTAAACAAGTCACCGCAGTGACAAAACAGAAACAGGCAGAGCAGATTTAAATCTGAAGCTAAAACTCAGGACTGCTGGAGAGACACTGCCACCTCTACCTCCTACACAGGCACACACACACACACAGAGAAAGGAATAGTTCAGCTCCTTGGAGTGCAGATGATCAATACACAAAAGGCAGGCACAGAAAGCAATGAGCTGTTAGTCAAACTCATCGAAGCAAGACTGCTGCTAAGATTGGAACATAGAGAATGCAGGGAGGGAACCATAAATGCCTTGGACAACATGCTTACAATAAATACTTCTTTTGAAAAATCATGCCATGATTTGATAGATGTTATTTACAGAAATAATACCAAATCAGCTGCCTGTGTCATCTTGGTTTTTTTCAAGAAACTGTATTAACATTTAAATGTTTCAAGTATAAAATCAACTATCTCTGCTAAGCATCCGGGGGAAAGGAGACACATCTGGGGTGGCCATGAAAACACTTAATGTCTAAATCTCAGAGGCCCACATCTACAGACCCCTCTGCAAAGACTGCCTTAATCCCTGGCTCTGGCAATTCTTCTGGAATTACGCTGCTGTTCAGATTTTCACACTTATTCATTCACTGCTGTTTTGCCTTTGTTTCGGCTGCTCATGAGCACAGTCATTCCAAGGATGTGTTCTGCCTCACTACTTTGCACAAGCAAGGCTCCCTCTGAAGCTCTCACTGCTGCATTCATTCCGACTATTCCTTTGTCCTGGAAGCAACATGGGTTTTTTTGAAACGTATTTAAAATGGAGCATTTAAGGACAATAAGACACCAACATACAAACAAATAATTTTAAATTTTCATTTTTTACTGTCAACATATTTATGTGGTCCCAAAAACAGCCCTTTGTGTCTGAAAGAAGAGTTCTACCCATCTTTTTCAGGAGCAGATTACACAGAAATATGCTGTGAGCAGTAAACTAATTTGTTTTGTTTACACAGTACCCTTATTCACCTTTACAATTATAGAAAATGTTTCTCCTGCAGGAACTCAAGCTAACTAAAATCATCCCATACAGTAATAACTCACATTGATCAAGGTTTAAAACCCAACATGTTCTACATACCTCATTGGACTGCTTCCCACTATATGACATTTTCTTGATGGCCACCACTTCATTGGTGCGCACATCACGTGCCTGTAACAGGAAAACACAATCCATCAGGTTCTTCAGGCCCCAAATATCCATAAGATTCAAACCACACACAATCATAACATAATCTCTATTCTTAGTAAACTTTTGCAGAGCATTAAACTAAAATATATTCCAAGAGGTGTGACCACTGCAAGAATTAGGAATTTCTTTCCAAAGTGAAAGATCACCCTCCTGTCTGGGAGACAAGGTGTGACATTTATCCATGCTCAGCATCCATCAAGTCTCTGCAGGAGGCAAGCATTGTGACTTAAACTAAAAATCACACCTAATAAAAGCAGCTCTGATTCAAGCAGAAGGGATATTCCCTAAATCAACTTCTCTCTCTGAGAGAGGAGAGGTCCATTCCACATAAAACAGAAGCAAGGCTCAGCCACCCAGTTCCATTCAAACCATATGGAAAGATGGCACATGATACACTGGAGATACCTGCTCCACACACTGGTGGCTTTCTCCCCAGTGCTCTCAAAAATCAGCTTTTGTGTCTTAAGGAAAGACAGATGATACAGAGAGAGATGGCAGCAATCCAAGTGACCCATCTTCAGATGAGAGTTCTCAGTTTCATGGTATTGTTATTTACACTGCATATGTGTAAATGTACACAGTTTTTCACACTTCAAAGGGAAACTTCCTGACTTCAGACAGCAACAATGTAAGGCAAGAACTAGACAAGAAGCTTTGTTTAATTCAGCACCAAAGCAAGGGCTCATTCTCTATGGCAGGAGAAGAGGCAGCACCTTGCAGGAAGGATGGCTCCAGACAAGACCCCAGATTTCCTGTTAAAGATTTCAGCAGCACAGGAGGGTGGTAGAGGAAGAGACCTCTGAGTCTCTCTGATAATAATAATAATAATCAGCTTGGACATGAAGCCAAATGATATAAATCAGAATAATGTGCACCACAGCATTCACTGATGACTGATGAAAATGCTGATTTTTAATATATTTATACTATCAAGCACAGCCTACCAGAACATGGATTAATGAAGTACTAGGGCTCTGCCTTTTGTAAAAAGGTTTTTCAGTCATGTTTTAATTCTGCTGTTCATTAAAGAGATTCCCAGAATTCTCTGTCAGTCTTTATTTCAACTGATTATGATAAGCTTGAATCAATACTATTTTTACTTTTCTTTCTGTTTGAGGGGATCCTCTCACTGATAGGACCTGTAAGGTTGGGTGGGGGGTGACTATTTTTGTTGTTTCAGACAAAAAAGGTAGAATAAAATCCTGACTCCTAGATCTTTACTAATTACAGACAATCTCTGAAACATTCAACTGGGTGAAGAACTGCCAATAAAACAGGGAAGCAAAATACTACAGAAAAGCAGAAGGAACCCAGCTCTAACAAAAGAGAGTGGGTTATTCTTCTCCTCCATCTGCAGTGTTCCAGTGTAGTAGGTTTCCTGTGTCAAGCAAAAGCTATTATTACACTGCAGAGCAGGGAGTATGGTAAGGATAATACCAAAAATGATTCAGAGGTGCCAGACTTGCAGTTTCTAAGAAACTAAAACCATGAGGTGAACCAGCAAAATTCATAGCACTTATGAAAGAAAAACAAAAAAATAAAAGGAATTTTCTGCCATTGAAGGATGCAACAGAAACAAAGAGACAAGAATAAGATCAATATATCACCCATTGCTGGGATCACTGCTAAAAGGGAAGGAAGATGGGTACAACAGTGAATCATTAAACTCTTTTTTAAATAAGGTAGGGGACACTTCAGGGTTAGATGGATTTTCTATTGGGTAATTACCCCTACACCTATTTCCTGACAACATTTTTTGGTGCAGGCTGTATGCCATGAAAGCTGCCTGGAGAGAGGATGCTGTGCATCAGAAAACCCAAGCAAACAACACCTGACAGAGTTTGCTGAACCCCCACAGTCCTAGAGAGAGAGAACTGTCCTGGCTGACACCCCAGAAATACTAAAATCACAGAGTTTCATGTGCTTTTTTTAGTTTCCCTGTGATCTTGGATAACTGAAAAAGCAGTTCCTAGACAAAAGCCAGGAGGATGTGCAAGGCCAGCTCCCTTAAACCATCCAAATGAACAAGGCTTGTTTTATGGCAGACATGTATGCACATATATCCTGCTTTCCTCCAAAAGCTCCACACAAAGGATCAACATCTGGTGACCAGAGCAGCTTCAGCATTGATACAGGCAAAGTATGCACAAAGAAAAAGTGGGAGTATGCCACTGGCTTCAGTTATATAATTTAAAGCTGTTATTAACTATAATCCAATATTATATTAATTAGAGAAAGTTTAATTGTTTGCAGTAGCAGAATCAAAATCTTGTTAAAGAAACTTAAGAAGTTTTATTTCTAGCTTTATAGAGGAATAAAGTAACCAAGAGATAGACTCCCTATGTTTTAGTTCTTCATGCTTCTTTAATTCACATTAAATCTCCCTCTCCATGTTGTCTCTCTCATCTTTTGGGCTTCTGTTTGAAGAATGGGGCACATTGCAGGAAACAGTCTCAGATTCAAGATCTCAGAACCATTAGTAGTAAAAAGGATACAACACAAAACTTGCAGGTTTAAACTTCCTAACACAGAAATAGCAATAGAGTACCTTTATCAGAATCCCTGACTTGATGAAAATGAAGCCCCCACATGAGCTGGGGTTGTGTGATGCACTGCTTACACTTGTCTTTATGCAAGTGCCAAATCAGAGGTACTTTCTGACAAAGAAGCACAACCCAAATGCCAGCAAGTAATTGCACTCAACAGTGAGTAAATACCGATCTATAATGAACTGGTGATTTAAAATGGTGGGGGGAAAAGAGAAAGAACCAGCTAGAAATTAATGACCTCTGAGTTGCAATTGCTTTGGAGAAGGAGCTGGTAATGGGCCATCAGCCCTTACCACAACGACAAAGTTCAAGCAGGCTACAAATACCCCATGGCAGCTTCCTGCTGGTGTTTGGGAATGCTGTTTGCATCCAGCTCACAGGCTACCTGCAGCTGCATTATGGGTTTCCATATCTGTGTGGTCCATGCGTGCCTCTGAAAGATACAGTGTTCCCAAAAAACTTCCATAATATTTCTTCAATAATATTTCCACGCAGCAGGAAGACATATTTGTCAGTTCCCTCCCTTCATATTCACTCTTTAACCAAAGTGAGTAAATGAGGTGAATTTAAGGCCGCAGGTGAGTATTGTTTCTTTAGAAAACACTTCCTCCCCCAGATCTGTTCCCAGACAGTGCTGGCTCATAGTTTTAAGCAGGGAACAAAATTAAGAAGCTTTTCCTAATTAGTTCATCTGTGCTGCATTAAATTTGTGCTGGAAGGTTCCCAACATGGTCTGCTGCAATTATTAACACTGAATAGGCATCTCATAAAATAGTGACACAAATGGCTTTCTGAAGGAAAACTGGCAGGTTTGGCCACACCTCCTATAATTATAAACGTGAAAAGGTTTTCTGAGGAAAGTGTTTTTTAATGAAGGCCCCACAGTATTTGGTTAACACCCAGCAACCTGCACTGAGGTTACCATGAATATCCCACTGCCAGTAGAGCTATACAAGCTACCTGAGAAAAATTCTGCTGTCCAGACGTTCATGTCAAGTAAGTTTTATGCAGATGGATACTGGGATTCTTGCCTGCAGTAGGAATGGATGTGACAGGACAAATGACAAGGAAAGCACCAACACTCAGGTGTCAAACATAAAGAATGGCTTTAAGGGAGCCCGGGGGTATGCACAAAGGGAAAGAGAACTCAATTTCTCTCAAGGAACAAGAGATGATAAGGAGATGATCAGACCAAGAGAACTGCACTGCCAGTCAGAATTGATGGAGTAGAAGCACATAAAAGCCCTGCTGTCAACAGAATGATGCACCTAAAAGCACCGGGCAAGGACCAAGTTTCCAGAGGTTTTTTGTATGCAAATACCTTGCAGAGACTGTTTGTGAAAGGATTGAGAACTCACAGACACACCAGATAACAACTTTACCCCAAATCCACACAAAAAAGTCACAGTAGTTTCTTTTCCTCATTATGTTCAAAAAAGTCTACACCCACAGTTTAAAAAGAAACACAGCTAAAATTCACAAGTCATAATGCTACTTACAAAATAAACTGCTCCGAAGCTTCCATGGCCAATCTCTCGGAGATCTGTGAAGAGCTTTTCTGGATCTTCTTTGAAGAAGAGCTCTGCAATTTCGGGGTCCTTCAGGCTGCCCGCTCGGCTGGTTGATGGCATCCTGCTGGGCAGTCAGCCGACCGACTATCTGGGTTTAAAGTGCTGCTTCAACCCTTGGCTCATCTGTATGAATGGAGCCTCTTCAGCATGGATTACTGCAAGAAAAAGATTGCAATCCTTCACTGATTATCCTCTGCTCAAAGAGCCCAAAACAAGCCACAGCAAAGCAGCTTCCACTTCCTCCAGAGCAAGCAGCCCTGGTGCGTGAGGCAACACACACCCTGTGTGCTGGGATAATGTCACAGCCCCACTGCGACACCAGTCAAGCATTTCTCCAGGACAGAAAGCAAAATCGAAACAGAATGAGGCGCATTCCCACGCTCCAGCATCTGCTGGATCACCTGCAGAGCAGTCAGAGAACCTCTGACCTACAGCACCAACCAGTCCATCAGCAGTGAGCCCAGAACACCGTGCCACCCTCCCTCTGAAGAGCTACACCCCCTGTGTCCTAAAGAAATTTCTGGATTTTGTGATGTCTATCACAAAGTGCCTGTTCTTCAGAGGTTTACTGCAACCCCTTTCTTGAAAGAAAGCAGCCAGAACAGGAGATACCCGATTCCACACCCGATGCTCCTCCTTCTGCTCTGCTTCTGCAGAGGCAAACACACATTTAAACTGTGATTGGCACATGAGACAATGGACAATAGGCCATTGGCAAACACTTTCTTCAGAGGAACTTGCAACTTCAGACACAACTGGGAATGTATAAAATTCTTTCTGTCTGCACCATGAGTTTGCTTTCATTTACTACAAGCTTTGTGTCTTGGAATCTATCCAGAATAAAAATATATTGTTAAGTTATGCTAAAATCTTACTGTATCTTCACAACAGGTGATGCCAAACAACCATTACAAGTAAAAAGCCCTCTTCTTTTCCTATTAAAGAGAGATATTAGGATTTCCTATCAAATCCCTGTAAATTATCACCAATAAAACCAATTCTGTCACTGGTAAACAGTTAATCACACATCTCGCTGCTTTCCAAAAAAATCTCTGTCTGGCCAAGACTTGTGCTTTTTTTATTTCTATTTTTTTATCTCAAATTTGTTTTTTTTTTAAAAAGTTGGGGGTTTATTTCCATTATGAAGATGTGAAAGACAACAAATCTGAGTTTAACCAACACATCAGAAGTCCCTGTCCATTTCTCCTCTCTTTCTGGACACTATAAACTCCACCTTTCTCCAAGCCTCTAGACCATCAATGAATCATTTGTTTTCCAGTCCCTGCAGAGCAATTCCTGCAAGGATGGAAAAAGACATATTCCTGCCTGTTTGTGCTCAGTGGTTCTCTTCTCTGGAGAGCTGCAAGATGTGGAAATGCCACAGCCTGCCTGCTCCTTGTTAGAGACTTCCCAGCACTGCTGCACCGCCTGGGCTGTGAAACACACCCCAGATGTACCCGGTTGTAAACTCCACAGGTCTCCAGTTTTTTCTGAGGAAGACATGCATGGGAGAGGGAAGGGAAGCAAAATCCAGCATTTTCCTCCAAGCAGTCAACATCCAAAGAGATTTATAATGGAACCCAGAATGTGCTTCCGTGATAGCCTGCTCTCAGGGGATCAGGAAAAGCCGACACCGAAATCCCAGTGGTGGACCAAGCAGAAGAACATCTATGCACATATCCAGAAAATATGCAGCTGCTCACAGCTCTGCCACTGCACTGCTGAGCACACACACATTTCCTATCGATGCAGGATCGCTGCAGGAGCCTTGGAACAAGCAGCACCTGCACACAGCTGCCAGTGAGGCCGAGTGGGATGCACAGGAATGGGACTGCGATATCCCCACCTTCCCTTGCATAACACAGTAACTAATACCGTGTGGGAAGGGAAATAATTAGCTCCAGCTCAGCCTATACCTGAAGCACACTACATTTATGAAAGCTGGAGGAAAAGTGGGTTTTCTGTTATTTTTCTTTCTTTCTTATAAATCAACAATATTCCACTTGATTCCAGCTCTAGCAAGCACATAACACTGAAAGACAACTGTTTCACATTTACAGCCCCCAACAAAACAATAGACAAAAAGCATGTCAGAAAAGCAAGAGAAAGGAGCTGGGGGAAGGGAGCTGATAACCAGAGCACACTCAGTATTATTGAAGGAATGTTTCTTGGATCGACGGTAATGATGTCATGTTCCATCTTTTAAGAAGCATCAGATTCTTACAAAAAGGACATTGTTGTTCAAAAGCAACTGCTGCAATCCCAGCATGCCCTTTTCCCTACATCTGTTAGTCAGAGGGGCTAGGCTTGGATAAACCTGCTAATATGGCCAAAAGTCACATGGCCCCGTGAGCGAGCGTGCGTGTGAGAGCCAGCGCGAGGGGAGAACCCTGCGCTCGCAGCCGACATGGATTACAGCCTTCTCCCCCTCCCCACCGACCCCCCACGCCAAACCAGCCCCCAGACTCGTTCTTGGGGTCCTTTCTGAGCATGCCTCTGAAATGTCATCAACAGGAACATTTCCTCCTGCAGCTGGGACTCCTACCGGGCCCACTGACAACACACACACAGGCGTGGGATGGGACAGAGCAGAACTCCTCACCTAACGTGATACACCTTAAAATACACTTTTTTCTCTTTTATTCCTGAGAGCATCAAGACAAATTTCATTCCCTTTATTCTTGGAAATAATTGCTGCTTTGAAATGCACGAGAAAAAAAAATTAAGTATTAAAATCTATTTAACAGAATAGTCACAAACGTGTACATGACACTGTGCTTATCATTTGATCTCCTTAGATGGAACAATAAAATGCATTAATGTAAATTCCATCCATAAAAAAGCTTTACACAGTCTCACTTAATAAAGTGCTCCCATTTTTATGGATGCCACAATATTAAATTCCCCCAGTCTTCTTTTTACCCAGACAACAGGCATTGCCTGCCAAAGCCCAGCAGTGCCAGCAGCAGAGCTCTGCCTCCTGCCTTGCAGTAATGACACCTGAATGCTGTGGGGAAATGGAAGGCAAGGCAGGAGAAGTGGCATGCAAAGCAGTCAGTCACCACATTATTTTAAGTGTATTAAAAATACAGGCAAGACTTAAGATTAAAACCAAAAAAAATCAACCCTACAAGCAAACTGCACTGAAAATTAAATCACACACCAGCAAGCAGCTGGTTTTCTAAAGTACAGTCAAGTTGCACTTGGGTATTTTACATTCTTCCACCAGTGCAGTCTCTTCACTGCAGGTTTTTTGGATTGGTGCAGCTATACTGTTAAAACACAATTGCTCCCAGTGGATGGGACTGATCATCTCACTTTAGTTCAGATCAGGTGGCTGGATCCTGGCTCAGGCCAAGGAACAGCCACTGCAAACAGGATACAGCATCCTCTGACTGTACATGACTATCTACAAGCCACCTTGCAGGCTGCTAAAATTAGAAAAAATAAATTCATTTTTTCCTAGGTGTCACTCATACAAAAAGAGAATATTGCACTGCACACAACTACCAGGACGTAGATCAACTCCACTCTTAACCAGTAAGGTGGTGTAGGAATATGAGAAAGAGTCAAAGCAAACCAGGAAATGACCAAGGCACAGGACTGGCCCAGCTCTATTTCCACACAGCAGTGTGAACTCACTACACTTAGTGGCTACCATTACTGGAGTAAATGACACTGACTACAGGCCAAAATGTTTTATCAAATTACTTTCATCTGAACAACTATCAGTTAGCAGAAACCACATGCACACATCCACAAAAGTCTGTGAATCGATAAGATGTTACATCCCTGTAATTATGGCTATATTAAAGGTACACACACACACCCCTTGAACCTCTGACACAAAGCTGAAGATGAGGATGGGATAAGACCTGTTCTCTTTGGAGTTTTCTGCCTCCTGCCATGTCATCTCAAGCTGAAGTTAAGACCCACCCCTGTGACTAACATCCCCTGGGATGCTGCAGAGCAGAACAAGCAAAGCTCTAAATGGTCAGTTGCCATATTTAAAGTGCATATTTCAGTCTTAAGCTACTCAGACCTCAGAGAAATTAAAATCTGTCTACACTACACTAAACTCTCTGACAGTTGTCAGTGTCACAGATAACCATTCTCAGGTAATAAACCAATGTACTAAGAGAATGTGCTTGGCCTTCTGTGCAAAAGAGAAGGGACACACTGAGATTATCACCTGTCCATATTATTTCTCAAGTTCCCATCCAGACCAACTCAGTGACAGTGACTAGAAGGTACCTGGTTACACTAACCATGAGATACAGCAAAGCATCTGCAGTTCCTTAAGGTGGTTCAGAAGTTTGCAGAAACCAAGTTACACCACACACTTGCTTGTAGATGATTAGCACTGAAGAGGAGCATGCTTTGGCCCTACAAATGACATTTCAAAACTAACACATCCAACCAGAATATGAGAACCAGAGCTAAACAATTACCATATGAGCACAAAATGGAAACAACAAACAGATTTCTGCATCCATCACCCCATGTCTCCCCATTTCACTGGGAACTAGAACCACACACACTTCCACAATAGCTAAGGAGGCCAACAGGAAAGCTGTCCTCTATTACTGAACTGTAAACAAAGTTATTTACAATTCGAGACATAAATCTTGTTTTATGTTATAGTCATCTGGTATCCCATACACTTAGCACAGCAACATCTATAAAAACTCCTCTTTGGTGTCAAACATAGCTACACTGTGTGTTTTGCCCTGGTAGAATATATGTGACACTTTAAAAACAAACAAACCAAGCAGGAGACCAGTTACAGCCCCTATGATCTTCATGGCTGACACTCTTAACAGCAAAGACTAAAAAGTGAATATTCAACACAAAAAACTACTGGTTCTTTGCAGATCTTCTTACTCGAAGTAATAAAACAAGCAACAAAAAAACCCCTCATACCACCAAAAAACCAAACTTCCCACCACAACATAACTTTAGAATGAGACATTTTAGTATTTAGACACTGATATTTCGATTTTTTTAAGAATCTGCATTGCATGTAGTGCAAACAGTTGGTAAATTTTAATGTAATTTTCTCTGGCACGATCTAACACAAAAGCATCAAATAAGATGGGGAATGAGTGTCATACAACTGTCAAAAATGGGAAAAGGGATTTTCTCTTACTTGCATATGGGTCAGATCCAAGGAGTGTATGAAGCTGAGATTAAATTATCCTCTCAACACACTATTAAAAATTTCCTGAATGGCTTCCAGCTGACACGGAAAATTTCCACAACTATCCTAAATATGATAAACTGAAACTATTGAAAGAACTGACTTTTAATTATTTTTCTTTTACTTGCAATTATGCCTAAAGTGAGAGCTAGATGGTAAGAATGCTTAAAGAATGATTAGATTATAAGAATGCTTAAAATAATGAATTTTAAAAGTTTCTATGTAGTATTGAATACTTGACCTGAAAACACAAATTTTTGGGGGGAAGCAGCAGACAAATCCCTTCCCATTTCTATAAACTCTGAATAAAAGCTTGCAAGGTAAAGAAGATGAAAGCACTTTAAGAAAAATAAGAATTTAACCTGGAATGGGAAGTGTAAGGGCTGTACAGTTCATGGGAACACAGAAGAAAAAATTATGAAGGTCCAGCATCAGAAAAAAATGAGCACTTACCATACTAGGCAGTGCTGATATATGTGACTTTAGGAATGATGCTACTTACCCTTGACTTAATTTTGTGATCTGCATTTAAATCAACATTTTAAATTTTAGCCTGACAAATTCTATGTATGGAGTTACCTTATCCAAAAAGATAAAGGGCAGGGATTACTCACTACTCCTATCGCTTTATTTACTGTTCCCAAAAGCCAGGTGCCAGCCACTGGTGGATCCTTCCCACAAGGGCACAGAAGGAGTTCTGTTGGCTTCTCTGAAATTCAGGGAACCTGCAGCCAGTGTGATACTGTCAGATTCAAGACTGTCTTGCATCCATCCTTCTGCACCGCTCAGCAAACACAGAGGGACTCACGTTCATCAGGTCCTTCATGGTTCCTGGGAAAGTACCTTCCTGATCACTGCACCACATTTCTCCTCCCAGTAAGCTTGTCAAAACTGTATACACTGTTTTTTATTGCTTTGCATTTCTTCAAATTTCTTAACCCAGACTCTGCTCCACCCAGTCAGCTTTTTTTTTCCTATTCTGACAAAAGCAGAGTAATTCTCAAGGGCCTTAACATGCTCTGAACACATGGAAGAAGAGTTACTCTGCTCACAGCAGAAGGTGGCTGTTTCCCTGAATAGCTAAAAATCTGCTGCCTGTCCACTGTCAGTGACCCCAGGCAGATGGCATCAAGACAGTTGTGTTCCAGTGACTGTCACAATGGAAGGTCCATCAGCACCTCAAACCTCCCAGAAGAGACAGGAACTGTAGTCCCTTGACTCATATGAAACCCCGTATCACAGACTCCTTGTGCACTTGGCTAAGCCTCTCCCACAAGCTAACAACATGTTATTTTTCCTCCTCCGAGTTCTGCAATTTGGAATTCTTCCTAGAGTGGCAATTAAGGAAAAAAAACCAAAACCCAGAAATGAAACAAGAAAAGGCTGGAGATGCAGCAAGGGGCATTTAACTTCTCACATGCCCTGCAAAGGGGACAAAGGGCACTTAGGAACATCTCCCCTGGGATCCTGCTAACTCACTTTTACCATTTAGTCGTGAGCTGCAGCTCAGACAAGCAAATGCTGACAAAGTAATGAACTTGCCTTTCTCTTAATGATCCTAAAATCATGCTTTTCAGTACATTTGTTCTCCACACTGGATCCACCAGGGCTGTCAGTCATTAAGGAAAAGGGAGGTGCAGATGAATGACATTCTACAAGGAACTGTTAGAAAAATGTTAAATACTCAGAAAAATATCCAAAAAGCTGTCACCAAACTGATCATGCTAAAATAATGCCAACTACAAGCAGAACAAACCACCTGGAATGGGATGAGGAAACTGGATTGTGGAAGGTACCTGTGGAGCATGGGAAGCCCCACTGAGATTCTTTTCCACACTGCTTTTCACTCCAAGCTCATGTACATGAGATGCTCCTTTGCTTTCTGCCAATCCCCAGGGAAAGGGAAAAGACAGAACCATTTCATCTCCATGTGAGGAGACCCTTCTGCTGCCAAAGTCTGAAACAGGTGAGATCCTAAAGCCATGCTGGACACTTCCATCACTTGCCTTACAGCAGCAAGGGCACTTCACATGGTCTCTAACCCCATGTACACCTGTGTAACAAAGTTCTGCTTCCTGCACAGGAACAGAGATCCTTCTCCATGGGAGTTCAGCAAAGAACAGGCATGAAATGCTGTCCCCTTTATCTTTCACATTCCCTCACCTAGGTATTTCTAGAAGGAATAGATTAGAAGGATAAGATGAATCTGCACCTGGATATTACAGTGAATTCTTGCAATTTTTTGTCTGTGTGAGCATTTATGTTCAAACAGGCTTTTCTTCCCAACTCAGTACTTCTTTCTTCATCTGACAAGGAAAAAGCCTACCAATCCTACAAGATTCCTTTTTCAATTTCTTTTTAAAAGATTTTTGAGGAATGGTTCTATCCTGAAAAAACCTCTTTGCAGATTCTTTTTCCTTTCTCTCTCTGCTTTTCTACCTCTGTTTTTTTTTTTTTCTTTTATTATACTTTTTCACAGAATAGCCTCAGGAAGACACTTTTATGTTCGAGCACTACTTGCATTTCTCTTATACATGTACTTCTAGACTCTGTGCCTTACTTTGATTTCCTCTCAAGATTCTGACACTAAAATGTCCATCATCAACTCCTTGAATTACTTACCCCAGCACACTTTCTGATCCCGCTGAGCTGTTCTGCTTGGGTGTTTACTTTCCAGGAATGTTACTAATAAAAGGGTCAGAAAGTTGCATTTCCCAAATCTTCATTGACAAGCCCAGGATCTTGTGTTTCTGGGCTGGGTGTAAATATTTATTTTTAATTATTTCTATAATCTTTCAAGTTTTCCAAGTAGTGCAAAAGATAACTAACTAAGCATGCTCTTGTGTTAAAGACAAGACATTCTGAACAAACTAAACCTCTTTTGACAAGTTTCATATGTCAGTTATAAGCAAACACAAGCATACCTAACACTACCTGTACTCCTGAAAATACTAGTTCTATTAACTGGCTATTTTTACAGTGTCACTCACATCAAATCTGCCACTGACTCTACCACTTAAACAACATATATAAAAGATATTACTGATGCAGTTGAGAAAAAATAATGCAAAGAAGCATCTTGCATTTTTTTTCTACTATTTAAAATAAAATATCCCATGAGATCAAAAATTAGACCTGAAGAATAGCCAGCATTCATTTCTCAAAGACCAATGCCATGAAAGTTCAAGAAGTGCTCACCATTCCCTGACATATTCAACACTAACATCTCCTGGATGTCTTTGCTTGTGATAGTTCTGGTACATTTATTAAGAAGGTCAGCTCTAAAATTAGTGATTCCTTAGGCTAGCAAAGCTATGAGGAAGGCAACTGGAAAAAATGACATGTTCTGTCCCCCTTCTTTTGCAATTCATTAAGTTCACAGTTGTTGGCAACTCTTTTCCTTTACTAACATAAAGCATCACATTAATAAACATTCTGAGAGTGTATCACCTACAGCCAACTCTCCACAGACACATCTCTCCAACCAAGGAGCACATGTGGGAGGTGCTGTGCTGGCAGCACACTGGCCAGGAAGAGGTTAGCAAGAGGCCACTTGATGAGAGCCAATTAAGTCTAGAGGCAAAAATACTGGGAAACTCCAGCTGCCCATAAAAAAAATTAGTCAGATATCCTAATGGGACTTGAGTTTAAAGAAACCTTTTCTTGACCCCTAAGCAATTCTGTCCCAGAACAATAAATAGAGTAAACGTAAGCAAATTAGCTATTTTGGATTCAGCATAAATAAATCAGAAATAAGCTACTAAAGCTCACAACATAGATAATTACCCTTGAGAAAAGAAGTAATTAAAAAGTGGCAGTATCACCATAGTTTTAGAAAAGAGGCCTGAAAAGAAGCAATTCAACGTCTTTCTGGTCAATCAGTAAAAAAAGGAAAAAAGAGAAAATGTTTAAATTGAGCTTGCAAATGAATTCCCTGGGGTGCAAAACTCCAGGAAACACTCCCACTCCAGCCAGAAGCTGCGTCCAACCCTCCAATCCACAGGTCAGACTCTTATTTGAGCAAGTACGAACCTGGCAAAACTGATACCAGTAGGAGGCAGGAAATAAAGCCAAACACAAACAGAAAAATCCAGGAGAACTCTGTGAGATTCTGCAGGAACAATCTTACAAACCAAGCTGTGACAGCGAGAAGCCTCAGGCGGTCACCCAGCCTGACAAAAAGCCAGACAGGAGAACAAGGCAACAGGAGAGAAGGTAAATGACCTGCACAAAGAAGGTAACTGGGTAGAAGGTGCTGTCACAGACCAAGACAGCTGGTCCTTCCATAAACACGTAAATTAAACATTACTGACCTATGGGCACGAGCAAGCAGCTGCCCTGGAGCCTGACGTAGCTCCAGAGTGACGTACAGCTTTTGTCACAGCTGCTGTCCCCTTCCAGCAGCTGCTGCTGCTCCAGAGAAGCTCCCAACAACGGCTGCAGCCAAACTGAACAGAAGAATTAACTGAACTATTAATTAGTGGGAGCAACATGCTAATCACTTGGTGACTGTGCTACACTAAGAACCAGAAAATGAACTATTTATGCACTAGACTATATGTCATTAAAAGAACAGAACAACTCAAAAGGATATTCAAAAAGAAGTAGGAAAAGTACACAAAATTACTGTGAGAACTAGTCATAGGTAGAGAACAGAATCATCATCTCTGAATTGATACACAACTAAGAAAAGCAAGGTCAGATAATAATTACATTACATTTTGAACAAGAGTAAAGGCTCTTGCAACCAAAGTGACCACAGATAATGTGTAGATCCAGCATAATATCTGCACTTAAGATCTGGAATGGGAGGGAAAGGTGCATGACATTTTATTTAGGGCAGCTGACAGCATCAAAAAGTACACAGGAACCTTAAGACAGGAGATGAAAGGTCAAAAAAGTAAAGAACCATAAAGCACAAATCCACTATTAAACTAAACATAACTCAGGAGCTGAGCCTGCTGCAGAAAACTCAGCAGAAATAATTGCACAATTATGCCAAAGACAATGCCAGACTGTTTTGTTTTAAACAAGATGAAGAATCAATCAGAAAAATAATACAGGAATTCTGACAGTACTTTAAGCAGTCTCTGCCATGGCCTGCTCCTGGAGATTATTCTTCACTTACATATAGCAGTAAAATGGAAGTACAGTAAAAAAGGCCTTAGAAATGGGAAGTTTAAATGCCTAAAAAGACAAACTAAGCTTGAGGAGAAAAGGTGTAAGAGTTAAAAATCACAAATAAGAAGGTCATGGTAAGTGCTCAGACTTCAAAAACAAAAGGAGAAGCCAAGAACTATAAGAGCAGCATGTTTATAACAGAGTGAAGGAATTCAACCAATCAAGGTATAAACAGCAAAATTAACCTGCAGAAATGACTGTGAAAGCATAGACCCCAAGAGACAGAAACCCTGCTTTTTAAACCAGACATTTACATGAGTAAGAACATGCACAGCCAGGTCAGGTAAGGTATTCCTGGATGCTCCTGGCACTGCTTCTGAAGCACCCAGGTTGTCACCACTGCCAGGGACAGCAGATAGGACCAGACAGGCGAGGTACCAGAACCTGGATGACAATTTTTATGTTCCTATTCTTCTAGGGTCAAACAAGCACCATCAAAACACACCTTGTTATGAAAAAGGTCAAATTCTCTTAACACAGGATTTTATAAAAAACAGGATTACTATCAAAAATAGAAAAAAGGTTTATTGAAAGGCTGCAGGGAAGTAAGGAGGGATTCCAGCAAGGTGCATGTATGTGATGGCTCTTCAGCACTGGGCACAGGCAGAGAAGCCCTGTCAGAACAGATGAGCAGTGAAAGATTATTTTGTTCTTTAGGAGTAACCAACTCATTGCAGGACACAGACACTGGCAGTGCAGCAAGGATTTCCAGCTGCTTACCTAAGTTTGTAACTGAAAGCATGTTCAAAAAGGGGTTCAAACATATTTTAGATTTTAAAAAGAGTTTAAAATCTTTTACAGCTGTTAAATCTGTGCTGCCAGATTATCTGTACCCATAAATGGGGTAGCTTTAATGAGCAATTATGTCACACGTTTCTAGAGCCCGTGAGCACCTCCTTTCCTGCTGGAATTCCCCAAAGTCATGGCAATTTGTCCAGTTTTACTCCAGCTCAGGTTATTTTTTTTCCAGTCTACACATGACTGAGCAAAACCATTTCCTACACAACACACAAACAAAACCAAATTTTAAAAATCATCTTTTTTTACTATTCTACCTACTTGAAGAAATGCCTCTCCACTGGTTTCTGCAAGTCTGAATCCCTTCTCTTTATGCTTTCCACTTAAAAAATAGTTTCCAGTATGTATTAAGATAACAAGCATAACCTTTTAATTTGATGAGTTTTATCTGCTTTCATGGGGAAAATGCTCATTTCAACTAATACACAAAACAATTTGTGGCTCAGATATACAGAGTATGTCTCAATTGGATTGTTGAGATCACAGTTCTGAAGGTCCAATTAAGTCCTGTTCCTGCTATTTTAAGCAAATTTATAATAGAATCCAATCATCAAATAATAACCAACTCCTGAGAACTTCTCAAAGCCACTACTCTGATTACAAGGCTGCTCCAGAACCCCACTCCTATTTTGATTAGCAACCAATTTAAGATTAAGAACTGATTAAGACTGATTTACAGATTTATTATTGTAAGTTTACACTGCCTTACTCTCACTGCCTTACTCTCTCTCCCACACCAGCCTTAGTATTTAAACTACTTTCTTCCCTTTTCAATACTGAGGGATAAGCAGGAGAGATAGAATACTGTCCCTTAAGTCTGCTAGCTGAAAAAAGTCAGTTTTGTCTCTACAGAAGATAGAACTGACTTCCCAGACCATCTTAACAGCCCTTCCTCACATCTGTCCCAAAGGAAGCTTTTTCTAAAAAAAAAAAAACCACCATTTTCCATATCTGCTTATTTCCTAGATATATAGCACTAAAGTTTAAAACTGACCATGGTATCAAGGGATATATTCAAGTCTTTCACATCTTTCCATTTCTACATATTTTTCTACTTCCTATCTTGATATAATCTATATGTTATTATATACCTGCTACTGCATGACCATTCACTTTGCACTATTCCATTTAGGTCTCCATACTGCAAATCCTCCAGCTCATTCAGTCCTGCCAGACTCCAGTCCTCCTCTGGATCGACAATGTCCCCCAGCTTTGCACAGCAAATTCCACTACCACAGTCCTTTCACATGTACATCAAGACTAAAATACCACTTAAAACTGAAGACTGGACCTTGAAAAGCTACCAACAGCCTCCCTCCAGCCCACATTTCCTCCCTAGCACTAACTCATCCTTGCACCATCACACTAGGCTTGGCTTAAGAAATTTCCAACACACTGCTGTGCTCTGTGCTGTCCTGATCCACACCTACGTGGGATGGACTGTACTTGCAGTACTCCTCCAGCCTGGACTCTGCTTGCTCCATCAGGTCTCCAGCAACCCTGTCCTGTTGAGGATAATCCTCATAACCCACCCGTCCCCAGCCATGGGAAACACTGCAGAAGTGGTTTTTCAATCAGAAGGTGTGGGTGGGCATGGAAAACATATCCTTGCTGCAGATGGAGGAAGGGATCAGAAGTGTGCAACATCATCCTTTCCACTCCTGTGCCAACAGATGTCCCAAATTCCTGCCTGACATTCCCCAGGATGCTCTTCCTCCCCATCATTTTCCCCAGCTGCTATGGCTGGGCAAGACCTCACCATCACCAAACACTGCAGCTTCCAGCACAGACTTTACAGGTACCAGCTGCACTGCCCCAAATCCACCTGGACAAGGCACCAAGAGTGGGGAGGGGAAAACTGGTGTTGTGATGCTGGGAATGAGTCACACAGCCAGCCCTGGCCTTTGAGCAAGGAGGGAGGCAGACAGGTGCCAGAGCAGAGGGCAGCAGAAGTGTGCTCCCATCCCATATGCTTGTGGTCTGTCCAGCCAGCCAGCATCAGTCCTGCACTTCCAGCAGCTGGCTGGGAACTGAGACTTCCCCATCCCAGCGCAGAAGGGAGGTACACGGTCTGTTTACCCAGAATTTTTGGACATGCCTGTTGAAATTCCAAATCCTCAGAAGATTTATTGTAGAAGCTCTGACGTCACTTTCACACAGGAACACACATCCTGGCAGTGAGAAACAAGACTGAAGCAGGAGAAGTTTGTAAGGGCCTGCTTCCCAAATTCCGGCAGTCACAGGTTTGCGTGCTACATTACAGCTGTTCTGATTGCTGACATCTCATCTCTTATGTACTTATATATCCATTACCATAGTAACCAGATTCCTCAGAACATATAATGCAATTTTTGTATCTGGTGTATTAGAACAAAATTATTAAGGTTACAAAGGCAAGCATTCCAAAATTAGAAAGTGTCAGAATTCAGACTGCCATCTCCCTTGCCAACCCATCTTCTCTTGCTGCCTCCCTCCCCATCTCCCAGGCTCCCAAATCACCTCTCATGCAAACCTCCAGCTCCAGTTCTCCATCAGCTCCAGCTCCTTCCTCTCTGACCCCTCTGCAGTCCCAGTTTCATTGTACTTCTGTCCTGGCATATTCTTATCTCTCCCCTCTCATCTGACTTTTATACCTCCTGCATTCACACCAGGCATTTTCCTCCTCCACACTGCCTGAGTGCTCTCCAGGAATGATTCACTGAACACAGGACAGATTCCTGACAGTCTAGGAACTGGAGACAAGAGGAGCCTCTCTTGCAGGGAAAAGTCCTTCTGATCTCTCATAGTCCAGGGCCAGACCATCTTCTGCTGCTCTCCAGGGATAATTCCCTGCTCAGTACCAGGAGATGCAAAATGCCACAGCAACACTCAGTGCCACTGCACTGCAAAGATGGGTCCCACCAGGCAATAAGCCCCCACTTCAGGAGGTGCTTTGCAAATACCAAGAGTCTCCATCTTGATGGAACTTAACATAAATGAATTAACACTTATACCTGCCTACAGCATTATTTTATACACATAAATACATTGCTAGGAGGAAGACACATGCATGGAATGCTTAAGTGCTGTGTTTTCTCTGAACACCAACACCTGCAAGCACGGCGGAGCCAAGAGTGGAATCCACTGCAGTGGAACACACACAGCACATTCAGCACATCTCTCCCTACAGGTTTCCTAAAAGGTCCATCAAACCACGGACTTAGACACCCTTGTGCTTGACTGCCTCTCCACTAGAGAGACAAGCTGAGTTGCTACATCACTCTGCACATACAGAAGGTAAATAACTACATCTTTTCTCCAAGAACCTGCTTGAAAAAAACTGTCTCTTTTCTGGTTTGGCAGTATTACTAATTGTCCTGAACACAAGGGATGAAAGAGGTAGGTCAACATCTGCACCTGAAGCAAATACCTGGAGCAAGAATGCATAAACATGGCCCACAAAGCAGGTTTAATGCCCAAGCTTCATTCTAGCTGGGTTAATTCTTAGTATGAGTATTTGAAAAAAATTTCTCTGGTACACCAACTCTTCAGCTCTCAAGTAAGAAATGCAGCACTTTTTTCTGGTCTGAAGAGAGGAGGAAAGAGCTTAAGTCACTTGAATGTATCTACTAAGTGCTACAGCTTTTAAGGCTGGAACAGCAATTTCAGCTCACATAGAAACACATCCATTCTAAATTTGACAGAAAACTGTAATCAGAAATTGGTCTATTTCAACAGCACAAATCCAAACACCTCTATATTTCACAGGTTCTTTGTGTGCTCACACATAAAGCCACTTAATCCAGCTGTTCTCAGCAATCATTCACAAAAGCAAATGAACGAAAAAGAAATAATCAGCAACCATTTCCACTCCTACCCTTTAACTGAGGGGAACAATAATTTGACTGCTTCTGTCAATGGACAAAACTATTTCCTGTGCATTTAAACAGAAGGTTAATTGAGAAATGGTGGAACCTGCTCTCACACTTGGACTTTCTGAAAACAAGGTTGTCTTGCCTGTTTCAAGAACTTTGGCCCCAGCTTTTTCAGGAAGTGAGGCAGGGAGCTGCCAACAGGTGACTTTTCCAAGACTGAACTGATCCTGAGGAGACATAAAGGAGTAGCGCTGCAAACAAAAAGCCAACTAAATTAAATCTTATTTTTCTCCTTAAGCATTCCTGCTGGCAGGGAGTGGGCTGGAAGGTTGTGTCCTGGCCTGGGCTGTGCTGGATGGCAGCACTGGCTGTTCCCAGGAGCTCCTGATCTGAAGGCAGTGATTTGGTCCAGGCTAAACCATACTGCTCAGAGCCACACAACCATGCCATCTAAAGAAGGATGGGGGCTGGAGATGATTAAAGCTACTACCCAGAGCAATTAACCACACAGCACAGCTGAAGCAGGACTGAGCTCTATGGTCTGAGGGATCTCCTTAAAATGGTCTGCAAATATGCAAATAAAGGACAGAGAGGCCTGGCTCTAGCAAGACATGAAGAAGCAAAGCATCAAGGAACAAGGACAGTCACAAGAACAGTTCAAAGAGAGCAGCAGCATAAAGGATCTTGCCAGAGAGGTGTTAGAAATTTTCAAAAATCAATCAGCCACTGGTTTGTTTTGGTGTTGGGTTTGTATTCTTTGTTTTTATGGGTTTTTTTTTTCCAGAATCAGAGCTCAATATTCTTTCTCCATTTTCATTCTGGCAAATGGACGACTCACACTACACTTCTCTTACATGACACCTCCTAGAGACCCTGCCATTCCCCTGGAGAATTCATCAAACATTTTTAGGCAAAGCAGGAGAAGTTGGCTGCATTAGAGTTTCAATACTGGAGTGGTAAATCTTTGTAGAACAGCTAAGCTGGAGAATAACAGAATCATGAGCACTAACATCTTCTGCCTTGAGACTCCCAGTTTGCCTCCAATCAGAGAACATGGGGGCCTGTCTCTGCTCCAGCAGCTGTTTAGAGGTAGATGTTATCAAACTCCTTCCACATCTGTTTAGATTTCAGGAAACAAGCACCCACATCACACACAAAAAAACCACCCTCACACATCCTTTTGTCAGGCAGCTCTCTGAAGGGGTGCAGAGAAAGGAGGAGCTCCTTGCCCCAAGAGGCTGCCTGTGAAGGGCACAGGTAAAGTGTAACAGCAGAATAATACAGGAAATTTTTGCACCACTGCAGTCTGCACTGCACCTTCTCTAGGGATAAATAAAATTCCGATCTCCACAATCTCCATGGCTGTCAATCTGACACCTTTTGTGAATACTAAATTCACACATACAAAGAACTTTCTCCTTTGTAGGTTCTGAAGCATCTCACACGCCGTTTCCTACTGGTAACGGAACAAGCAGCATAATTTCATACCTGGCAATTTGAAGCCTCTTTCAGCAGTTTGGAATAATGGATTATGCCTTTTGTTTGTCAGGAGGAACAGGCAAATAAGAGGAAAAAAAAACCAACTGCAAAGTTTCAAGCAACAATTCCTGTATTAGAAGAAGAGCTATTTTCTGACTGTTCCTGTTGACTAATAAACAAAGGGAACGTCAGGTGTCCATTTTATAAATTCTAAGGATCTTGGATTTTTGAACTGGGAAAGTAGGACAACCTCCTGATACCTTGGGCAGATACATCCCTAACAACCAACCAGCAAAAAGCAAGAACTGCTCCCTCATCATGCATGCAGCTCAACCCAGCAGCCCAGCTGGACAGGGAGCTACTGAGAGCTCAACAGGCCAAGCCAGAAAACACTATTTACTTTTTGGACCCAAGTTATAAAGAGCAACCAAGAAGTAATTAAGGTTCTTGAACACAACAAGGGTAAAGAATATCAGTTACAGTGCTGCTTACTGCCCAAAAGATCTTACTACATCTGGACAGCTTCTCAGAGACCACCAGCCCAACAATACCCAGTTTAGAGCCTCCAAAACCCTCAAAATGCCTCTCTGCACATTATTTTGCAAAGTCATTCTGAAGGAGGGAATATCTAAAACTCTAATCTGGAAAAGAATAAATCTATCCATGTTTACAGGAACTGTATTGCTCAGTATAGCTAACAAGCTGCATGAGAGCCAACTGCTGCCAGGCCACAAAAGGGCTCCCAGAAAGAAGGAAAAATTCCAATACATTCTCATATTAATATAATTTCAAAGGCTTGAATAAAAATCATCCTGGTTATATCAGCCCAGCAGTTGGTTTTGGCTGCTCCCCTGGCCCTGGCCAGGTCCCAAAAGTAATCTTGGTGGAAGGCTGCTGCTAGTACTACCTCGATATCAATACAAACACCTCAAGTGTATGGGACAGTCCTCCGGTAAAAATTCACATTAAGCATGGCAAGAAGACACTGTGCTGTGCTCATTCAAATATCTCCAAAATAATCAAAATCAGAAAAAGGTTATATTAAAAGATAAAAGATCTTTGAAACAAGGAATACTTGGATATTCATAAAGTGCCCCTATATTTCCATCTGGCACAGAACACACATCCCATCCTCCAGGGAGGAGTTATTTTTGAGAACTTGATAGTAAGAACTGAAAAGAAATAACTCTGCTTCTTTCGCTCTCTTTTTCTATAAAGCTAATTCCTGTTGTATAAAGTCAGCTTGAAAGCTCCTTTCAAAGAAAAAGGGGGAGGGAGGAGAGGAAGAATCAGATCTGCTTGTTTTTTGCATTTGACATTCAGGTCTCGTCGCCCTGTTTTGTTTTCCTGGAGGACGCGGCGGCGCAGACCTCGCAGAATGATGACATCACACCTACAAAAAAAGCAAAACCCAAACAGGAGGGAAGCAGCTCTCCCTCAAAGGAGCTCACAACAGCAGCTCTACTTCTGGCTGGTACCTTTTGGACAGCCCAAAACTCAGTGGAGCTGGGGGTAACCAAATATTCCCTTCAGACCCCTGGCCCATGTGAGCAGCTCATGCAAATGGGGAAGGTGACGGTCGTGCTCCTTTCCAGGCCAAGCAAAATCAATTTAAAAGGTGTTTAGCTATGGTGGCCCTCTAGAGATACCTTGAACACTACATTGTTTTTATGCCTATTTATACCTGTTTTATTGTTGGTTAGGAGTTAGAGGCAAGTGGCTTTTACCATGATGAAACAAAGCAAAGTACAGCATGTCTAAGTCGCTCAGTAGATTGGAAGCTGCTCTGTCTGAAATGCTTTATAAAGTTATTTTTCTGTATGAGGTAGGCATTCTGAGCAGCATCTTTCCTGCAGAGCAAGGAGCAATGCTGCACCAGGGACAGAGGAACTGCTAGGTGCGCATGCATGCGGAGTGCAGCACCTGCAAAGGATAAAAACACACCTCTTGTGGTGAAGAAGTGTTCATACCTTGTCTGTATTTATTAAAACTCAGAAAAGGCCTGTGCCAGAACATGTGCACTCACTGCTCCACATCACAAGATTTACCCTTCATGTAGTACCTGAACTCAACACATTGACATGATTGGCAAGCTCAGAAACAACAGGTTTTAAGTGAGAAATTACCTGCCAAATTTTGGAAGAAAATCTCCACTTAAGACACCAAACCAGATAGCACACAACCACTCTCCTTGCTTCTAACAATTTATGACTTAATTTTCACAACAACAAGCAGGAAAGAAACACAGAGAATTACAGAAGTGGAAGTTACTAAATATCCAGTGGTCACATGGTTCCACTTATAGCTACTGAACAGCACAATGGTGACAAAGCATTTTGATTGCTTTTGCTGTGTTTTTTAGGTAATTGAACATGAAACTAAGAAGACTGCCATCTCTACCTTATGTACAAGCTCAATTCAGACAGAACACTAATAATTCCTCAAAGCAGTAAAACCAACCTAGTTTTGCTATTAACTTAGGGACAATGCTCCAACAGGAACATCAGCCAACCAAAGGTTATTCTTAGATTTTGTCCAGAAAAGATTTTTTAAATATGCCCTCATAGAGGATCTCTCATTCCTCCCCAGAATTCAAAGGTCTTGCTATTACTATTCATTAAATACTAGGAAAAGGTTCTTCATCCAGAGGGTGTTTGGGCACTGGAACAAGCTCCCCAGGGAAGCAGTCACAGGCAGAGTTCAGGAAGTGTTTAGACAATGATGTCAGGCACATGGTGGGATTCTTGGGGCCACAGGAGATGAACTTTGATGATCCTTGTGGGTCCCTTTCAATTCAGAATATTCTGTGATCATCTATCTTGAGAAATTCTCTCATAACAATGGTTGATTTCAGACCAAGAAATGGCCAATTTCAGATCAAATACAATTACAGATTTCTGTAAAGCAGCTGATGTTTTCTATAGAATTTGACTTTCAACAATAAAAGAGTAAGTGCATTCCAGTGTCTATCTAAAGATCTCAATCTCCTGCCCCAGCGATTAAAAGGAAGGAAAATGAGGAAAAAAAGCAACTGCCTTTAAGGAAGCATCAAAAGCAGGTGGTAACTCCAATCCAAGAAGGAATTCTGCTTCTAAGTTTGAAGTCTGAGCTCTGTTGTCTCGGATGGGCCCAACGGAGCGTGCCGAGTCCTGCTGGCTTGACTCTGGAGACCAGTCAGGACAGTCGGACAATGACCACCTCTGTAATTTTCTGTTTACATATTTACAGAACGTATTTAAGTGGTGAGACTGTATGTGTCATGTCCTTAGAAATGCTAATCACAGGCATGAAATCACATACAGAAAACCCCTAAATCAGCAGGTGCTCGCTGCCTCCAAACCAGAAAATAAGCAGACAAGTAGAATCACAACTCACACCATCCTCTCCTTCCACTCATGCTGCTCCATATCAGCCTTGTTTCCCCAACACCTATGTAAATAGGTAGGTAGATTTTGCAACAGGCATGATAAACAGGTACCAACTACTTCAAACCAGCACAGATAACATTAGTTTCAAAGCTGAAAGCAGCTTTTGGAGAAAGCTTGCTAAATTTCACACTCCATGTCTGTGGCAACATGTAACAAAAATCCCTCAGAAAAACAAGGTCTCAAAATATCGAGTGCTTTCACACAGGTACTTGGATTTCAAGGTTTTAATACTTTTTGGGGGTTATTCTAGTTTAAAAGAATGACTGAAGCAACAGAATTCTTAGGTTTATTATTTCCAGGTAAACCACAGCTATTTTACTGCATAGATATGCCTTAAATGAATCCTCACACTGCAAATCTCTCTGCAGAGACAGGTACAGCAGAATCTAGAACAGATGAAAGTTACTGGTGATGAGCTAAGCAATGGCTCGCTCTGCAATGCTCATGGATTCCCGACAGGCACAGGGGCTGGAAGCTCCTCTTCCTGCCCAGGGGATCAGGTGAAAACCCCTTCAGCTTTTTCCAGCAGTGTGCATTTGCATTACACAGTAACTAGACCCTGAAGAAGAGGCGAGATTCAGCTGTGGCAGAGGCTGCACAAACAGGGTGAATAGATACACTCTGCCTTCACAGATCTCCATAAAAATGTCCAGACAACACCCAAGTCCTGCAATTTTGTATGCACAGGAATATTTTTCACTTAGATGGGCAGTACTCAGTTATCCCTGTGCGTGACTGACTCCAAAAATGAAAAAATTTAGTTTGTGGTTCATCAAGTTCAGAGACTGATTTACAGCGCATTAAAAGCCCTTTTCAGATTTATGTAAAGATAAAAATCAGCAAAAACTCACATCATAGTAACAAAGAATATTAAAAATTTCAAGATGTAGCCAGCTTATTCATGACCAGCATTAAATTGCTATTATGGTAAGAAAACATCTACACAATGCTCCTATGATGAAACAAGAAACCCCCTTCCCTGCATTTTCAGCAGGTCAGGCAGATTTTCAGAGGGAGATCTGGGTGGTGCTGCTGAACTTTGACGTCTGTGTTGCTCCACCACACCCCACAGGCAAAGCAGCATCTCCTACACTTCTGCTTCCACCTTACAACCTGGGAGATGCTGATGCTAACTGGGGACCAAGGAGACAAATTCTTCTACCCCATGACCAGCCATGCTGAGCATATCATTCACTTCTCCTCCTGTATTTCAGTATCCCAACTTATAAATGTGGAAAATAAATATGCCTTTATCATCCATTTGAAATACCCTGAGATTTGTAGATGAAATTCAGAACTGGGAATAATTATTATTATCCTGCCAATTCAGAGAAAATTCACATATGTAATATAATATTATTTTGCTACAGCTTAAATTTCTATTTGTGTATTAATATTTCATTTCTCATATTAATTATAGTTATTTCTGTTTAAACATAAAATATTTGTAATACCTACCAAAAACATTGTGATTATACCAATTTATAGTCACTAGAGTAATTAATTTTCAGTACCAGAGATTCCCACAGCAATGGGAAGACTATTCAAATGAGGATCACACGCCCTGCTGCTGGACCAGCCACTGTGGAAAAAACTCCAGAGCCCCATGTGATGGCCCACCTGCACTATGGCCCACAATTACCAATTCCTGCAAGAGGGCAAAACAAAAGATACTTAAAATAATATGTTAATTAGTATTTTCAAGATATAAGGGCCATTCAAGAAAAAGCACTGAAATATTTGGGAAAATTTAGGGGCTTTTCCAAAATGTTTTTTAAAACTGGGCATCAAAAATTCCATGTCAAATTTTTATTCAATAAACTAGTAAATAATTCTTTAAATTTTCTTTATGTTTTCGTGACTAATTATGAGCTAGTGAAGGTAAATCATGTACTTTATAAGTAAAGTATTTTCACGTTAGTCTAGTATTCAAAGCACTCTGCTTGTTATTGTCAAATCAGGAACGAATCTTTTGCCCAGTCTTGTTTTTGCAAATAAATTTACATCATCAGTACTGCAATGAAATCAAAGCAGTGGTGAGGAAGAAGACTTCCTTCTTCCATAACATTTTATTTTGGATAAAAAGTATGTATACAGATCTCTTCTTAAGCACAGATTATTTTAGGGTTTGGGTCCCTTTGTTCTGTCCTCCCAGTCAGCAATAGAAATGCTGAATTCTCTGGTCAGTTCAGGACATCTGTGTAGGTTGATCTTGTAAGAATATGGTCAACTACTGAGCTAGCAGCTGACAGCAACACCTTCAGAGAGCAGGAGAAGGAAATATCTCCAGTGACTGTCATGCAACCACCTAAACTCAGCCCGAGCATCCTCACTAAGCCCTCTTCTCTCCCCTCCATGGCTTGTACAGATCTGGCCCCTCAAGGTGGCTTTTGGAATGGATGCTCTAGGATTTCTCTGCCCATGTACTGTGTCAAATGAAGGGAAAAATAACCTTCCATCAAAGGACAGATGATCAGCATTCAGATAGGTTCGCCTGCATTCTTGCTGCAAAACGGGCAGGTCCCAGCAAGAATTAACAGGAGGTTCTACCACACACCTCCAGCCAAAGACTAACCTAGTTTGAAACACTTCAAAGCATGTGTTAGAGGGGGGTTTGTGTGGAAAGGGAAGAAGGAAAATTAAGCCAAAAACACAGGTAAGAGTTCAGGGTTTGCCTATACAGCAATTAAACGATAATAAAAACGGAGCTTGGCATTCTTTGCAAGGCACTGCCTCTGAAATGTATCATTATTTCCTTCCCAACTCTGACATGCACTTCTAGGAGACAGCAGGAATTTTTGTCAAGGCCAAGGTTACCCTCTTTTTTAACTAAAGTTGCAAGCCTTCACAAAAACCCCAATCTGAAGAGCCTGGTTGCATGCTTGGATGTACCAAGCAAGTATAAAGTGGGGTTTGCACCAGCTCAGCTGATGCCAGGGAAAATCAGATCTGCACCTTGATCTTTATGGGTGGCAAAATCACACTACTGCAGTTAGTCCAGTACATAATTCTAAAGACATGACTTCAATATGCAAAGACTAATTCAGAAAGCCCAAGGAGATACGAGAGAGTGGTGGATTTAGAGGCAGAAGATCATGTGCTGTGCACAGACCCTGTGTTCTGTTTGACCCTCAAAGAGGGAGGCAGCTTACCTAGGGGTACAGGGCCAAATCGTACCAAAATAGATTCCAAACCCAGGGTTTAACTAGTTTGCTATCTAGGCCAGGAAACAGTTCTGGAACACATTTAACACAGTTTAATCGCATCAAATCACGGCTGGCCCAGAACTGATTTTAACAACTGTCAACTGCTCCTTGGAACAGGCAAAGCCAAAAAGAAGATCACAGCACACAGTCTACAAAGAGCACAGAGACGACCCAAACATCCAGAGCAGCAGCAGCAAAGCAAGGCACATTCAAATCCCATGATCCTTATTCAGATTGGGTTACAAGGAAGTGGGAACTGGGAGGAGTTAATGTTAGTGACAACTGCAAGGCAGAAGTAAAGGAGAAACATGCTGCCTTGCCACCAGGACACAGCCTGAGAAACCCTAATAACTGATGGAGAAAGTTACTGCACTACTTACTGGATACCCGTGGCCTATTTGAAAAACAGCACTAGCAAAAATAACCTCTCATCTCGGCTGGGGAGGGAGGGATAGTCACCAATTAAAAGGGGACTGAGGTGGGAAATGAGAATTGCATAGTAAGAATGGTGAAGGAGGCAAAAAATAACAAACCTGCAATAGCACATGAGATTCTTTCCAAGAAATCTCAGTACAACATTTCTCTGGGCATGGGCTCATGGGTCTGTTACTGCCCTTGAGCAGTGGAATGTCAGGGAAGAGGAAGGATTGCTGGGTGCTTGGAAAACAGACTGAACACACGGATGGGGAACAAGCCAAAAGTGTTACAAGAAATGGTCCCTACCCTTTCAACATACTTGCACTTGCATATTCCACTTTCCCATGCCCCTGGATCCCAAACCTTTCCAGAAGTTACAAATCAGCCAAACCAGAGTGAGTTGAAGCTGAACCAGCAACGCAAAGGGAAGAACTGATCCTAAGGACCTAACCCCTCAAAATCTGTGTCCAGTGGTGTTCAATAAATGACAGAAGGCTCAAGGGAAGAAAAAGAAGTTTTAAAGTTTAGATGAACTAAGTGAAAGGCTGAAAGCCACTTTATTCACATTTTAGAATTCAAGTGTAATACACATTGGCTTTCAGTCTAAAGCTATAAGCAAAAAGCTCTCAGATTAACAGTAAATATCAAAATTGTCTTTTCAAATATGGATTGACAAAGCTGACATGCAATAAAAGCTTCCAACAAAACTCATAGGCACTGTTCCCCCACATTCTGATAGGAGGCTGCCCTGTAAACACACTGCACTCAATGAGCGTAGGAGAAAACTGTTTTTATAAAATTACATCTCACTCTAAAGAAAATATTTGCATGGCTGTAGCCAGGAGTGTAATAAGGGTCATTGGAAGATCACAGGCACAAAAAACTGAAGAGCCTGCCAGTTTTAGAGTTTTGTGACTTTTACTCTTTTCCTCAAGATCTAACTTTTCCCCCAAACAAAACATTTCCAGCCTTTTCCATCCTAAGGATGCAATATGCAAATCTCATGCTATCACCCCATCCTGACCCCTGAAGAAAAATCAAAACTGTTTCTAGACAAGCAATACAGCAGGCAAAACTTTGAGCTACTGCCCAGTTGTATTAAGAAGCCATCATCACTCGAACTCATGCTGGACTGTCCTCACCAACCCCTAAGAAAATCTCACCTCCAAGCTATAGGTGTGTGACAAATTCTGTTGATCTGTCCTCAGCAAGCTCTGATTAAACTGGAAAAACTTCTCTGTTTAGACAAAACTTACTGCTGCTTTGGCAATTTCATGCTATGTTTACAGTGGCTACCTTGCCTTTTCTTCTGGCAAAAAACCAAAGATTTAGCAGAATGTGGAAAAAAAATTAAGAGTAATAATGCACTGATTTCTGATCAAGTATTAGAAGTATCTAATGGCTTCCCTTTCATAAACAAAAAAAAATACTGTAATTCCAGTGATCATCAATTTTTTTTTTAAAAAATTGCTTTAAAAACCACGTTTGGAGCCCCCACTGTGCTGGCTAATGTCCATTGTGTTTCTAAGGGCCTTCAAAAAGTACTCCCTCCTCCATGTTCTGTACTGTAAATGAGCACTTAGACAAGGAGGAAGGAATAGTGTGTAAAAGCCAACTCTGCTTTTAAACAGCCCTCTATATTTTCCTGCTATTTTCTGCACACTTCTTCCCCTCAGACACTTTGCATTTCACCTCTGATTTCATGCTTTTATATTTTAAATTTTTTCACAGGAAGGACCCTCCCTCTGGAACTTCACATGAGGGGATTAGTGATTTTTTGACCCTTTGTCCATTGAATTTTTTTCAGTCTCTTCTCCACAGAGAAATCAATGTATGATCAGCAACACCTCAGCATGTTAAAGGACAATAAAACCCAAAGAATCCTGAAACCTAACCACTGCAAGTTTAGCAAAAAGTGTCCCTACCCACCTCTGTCTCTAAACCTCATCGCTGGCTGTGGTGGTGCAGCCCAGTCCCTGGGGTTGTCTCTAACCTCACCTCACTGTGCACTGAGCCATTTCAGATCACCAAGCTGACACAAAACTGTATTTTTCCTTAGGTTAGCTTTCTGCTGGTGCAGGATCAAAGACCAGAGCCAATGGAATGACACACATGGAGAAGCAGGGAGGACAGGACTGCACACCTCAGTCAATTTCCAGCGTAAAGGGAGCACCAGGCCGCACACACCGGGGCTTCATCCTGCACCGTGTCCATCCAGAACAAGCACTTGGTGGAGAAGAGTAGGACACACTCAATATTATAAAAGGAAGGACAGAAATGGGTCTCAGAAGGTACTAAATCATCCTGCTCTGTGCTGTTACAGGCAAGCTTGTGCCAAGCATGGTTAATCAGGGGAGGACATATGTCAGCCATAACTGGAACCCTGCTGTCAGACCCAGGAAACTTTCCAGTTCAGACATGATTCCAGTCCAGGGTTGAAGTTCAGCTCTTCTCTTTGTCCAGGTTCACAAAAGGAAATAAATGTAAAATTCCTGACACTACACAGCATACTTGAACAGGAGAAATGTGGTGGCCACCCAGCACCACTGCCATTCAGAAGACAAGAGCGTGGCTCGCCCCTGGTAACACCAAAGATTTCTATAATTTCTAGTATGCACTTCAACCTAACAGTATTTTGTTTACCTGATTTTAATACGAACAGGAACAAACCAGAAAATGCTTCTAAGATAGGATCTTAGTGATTATGTGAGTGTTCTCCAAAATACACTGACACTGGAACAGGACAAGTGGTGTTTACCAGAGCTTCCTCACCACTTCTGGATCACAAAGAGAGGCAGATCAACCCTAATTATCTTCTTTCTTGACAAAATACCCATACTGTCAAAAAACCTCTATGAGGCATGTTTTGCAAATGACCTTACTCCCTACTAAGTTAGATCAGAAGTACATCCTTGCAGAAGTGACAGACAGGAGAGACAACAGCAGCAGCACATCCAGTCTGTCTTTGCTAGAAAGAGAATTACACCTGAAAACCAAGTACCTGGAAACCACCTAATATTCTGTTGAGTATGCAAGGGTTGTGTCAAAGTGGAACTCACTGCTGCAGAGTCAGCTACCTACAACATCTTTAAAACAAATCTCTGAAATTGCTGCCATATCTATTGTTCTCTACAAAACATCCTTGTTACAGGAAATCCACTACTAGGATACATCTGAAGATGTAATTATTAGTGTGATATTTGCTTCTCTTCTAATGAATCTCACCAAGCATAAAACCTGAGACTGTCTTATAACTCATTAAAAACATGTTATTCTAGAGACAAAAACTGCTAAATAGAGCTAGAAATGAAAACTGCACAACTGGAAATGTTATTTAGCTGGAAGTAAACATTTAAAGTTTTTCAGCTCAGCTAACACTGGAATTTAACAGCAGGACATAAGTAAGTTTTTCAAATAGTCTAACTTGAGGCCTAAGCCACCTTATCTGTACATAATTTTAATGCCAACATCTGGTCCTGTACAGGGCAACACTTAATTCAGTCTAGTTAAAAAGAAAAGTAACGTCAAACTATCTCAAGAGTTTTTACTTCAAGCAGTTGTATTTCAGTAAGATTAAATTTAAAATTAAGCTGTTCTATCAGAACCACCTTTTCTTCACTGAGATATTGTTAAGAGAGAAGAAAAACATTCTCTCAAGTTCAAAGGACAAATTAAGGTTCAAGTTTATCAATGTATTTCAGTCTACAGATAAAGGGAAGAGGAGTCCTAAAAATGGCAAACACACCAGTCAGAACTAGGCCAATGTTGTGGAGAATCTAATATGAAGGCTCAAACCAATCGTTGATTAGGTTTGCCCTTGGACATAAGTAGCAAAAACTATGACACACTAACTATGAGGAGGCACAAAGGAAAGGAAAATGTAGGCTCAAGGAAAGCATACCAAAAACTGTATTTATTGCAACAGAAGTTGTTATTCTGTAATCCTGAAATATGAAAACAAACCTTGCCTAGTGTCAAAATGTATCCGTTTTCCACGGTTTTCACTATTATGTGCTATGTACTAAAGCTATTTTTCAGACACTGAAGATCTGAACTATATTGTTCAATTATATATATATATGTGTATATATATATATATATGTATATATATTTGGGGTGGTATTTTTGAAATGTTTCATCTGAATCATTTCAAGCTGATAACCTTTACCCAAATACATAAAACAAGAGCCATGTCAAACGCACTATTAATAGCATTAATAGTAAGGAATCAATAACATCCAAACCTTTAGGTAACATCTTATTAATCCGCCCTTGGCATGCATGGGCACACTGCTGTAAGGGCTCTCAAAATGCAATAGTCAAAGGTGAAGGACACAATTTGTTCAACTAGTTAATGCAACTGCTATTTAACCAACACAGCCACTAAAATGCCACCTAATGAAATACTCTGTACCATGATAAGCAGCAGAGACAAGCACGATAAACATGAAACGTTTTTCTAATAAAATATATTAAAAGTCCTCAGGGCTGTTACCGATCTGTCATATTTTTCTTCCGAAGGCATGTAAAGATCTACATTTGACAACAACCATTTTAATCTCTGGTTCTCTCCCCCCCCCATTTCTTGTACCGCGCCCAACACAATGGTACAACTGCATCTCCCAGGTATCGCCTTGATATTTATTTCTGCTTTCACAGTGACAAAGGTGAACTCTGATGCTCCAAAGATGCTTGCAGCAAAGCGGGGTGAGAGGTATTTCTAACGACATACCCACACGCGGGTTACAGAAATCCAGCCTCCATGAGATGTTTTAATCTGACAAATTAAAATGGTTGGGAAACGCTATTTGGGTAACGGAATCGGCCGCCACATGCATTGCTGAGGGGGGAGCAATAAAAGGTCTTTAAAATAGGTCACTTTCAGCCAAATCCCACACCAGCACCGAACAAAATGGTATATACACTGAAAACTCACCGATTGGGGAGGAGCGAGGGGCAGG
>VZRX01009180.1:18983-38494 GCA_013398075.1 Notiomystis cincta | reverse complement strand
GGGGCCGCCCGGGCAGGGGGCGGCTGTCTGAGGGTCGAGGGTGCGAGGGGCTCTCTGAGGGCGGGGGTCTTTCGGTGTGAGGGGCTCTCTGAGGGCGGGGGTCTTTCGGTGTGAGGGGCTCTCTGAGGAGAGGGTGTTGGTGTGAGGGTCTCTGTGGGGAGAAATCGTTGGTCTGGGGGGGCTCTGTGAGGAGAGGGCAGCCTGCTGTGAGGGGATGTGTGAGGAGGAACCCTTGGCGTGAGGGGCTCTTGGGGAGGGCTCATTGGTGTGAGGAGAGAGTAACCAGCTGTGAGGAGGGGTTTTGGTGTGAGGGGCAGTTTGAGGGGACAGGTGAGGGGTTGCTGAGGGACAGAAGAACAGGAGAGAGCTGGCCTGTGGGGGTGCTGAAGGGAGTTTGGGAAAGAGGGCTTGTGGAGGCCACCTGTGGGGACACTGAAGGGGTAGAAGATGGTGGGGGGCTGCTGCTGAGGCTATTTGAGCTTGGCCAGGGCAGCAAGCCTGAGGGAATGAGGAAACTGAGGAAAGATGTGAGGGAGTAGCAAGATGAGGGGCTCAGCAATGGGGTACATGGGGCCTGGACATGGGTAAGGACATGAGGAGCAGGGGAGAGGCCTGGCAAGGGTGGGAAATTTTGGGGGGCAATGTGGCAGACAGTGGGTTTGGGGCAGACTGGCTGAGGTGAGGACATGGAGCCAAGTAGAGCTGTGTCTCTGGCCAGGAGTAGCCCAGCTAGAGGCAGTGACAATCCCAGGAGCTGGTAGGTGACTGTTTTGGTGCAACTGTCCTCACCAAATGGGTGCATTTCAGCCTGCCCTTGGCCAGGCTGTATCTGGATTGTGGCCAGAAGAGGGGAAAAAAATCTCATGGACTGAGCACATTGGTCTCCTAAACTGTACCCTTGGCTCTCAGTGGTGGGTGTTGAACTTGGTAGGTTGTTGAGCCTTTGTGTGCTTTGGTATCTCCATCTACGAAGCAGAGATAACAGTTGGCTTCATGCAGGGATTAATTATCGCATCTTGTAGTCACGTATTTGTTTATTTGTTTTTACTATAGATTACAGCTGGAGGAATTCTAAACAGTCCACTTCTCCTTGTCATGGTGTTTGAGCGCATTGTGCTCCTGTCTGAACAGAGGAAATCACTGAGGTCAGTCTCCCTTGTGTTTATAGTTGCTTTCCCTTTCAGAAGTATAGGGCCAAGGAATCATCAAAATAACAATTTGTACTGACATCCTGATAATAAATGAATAGAAACAGTTATATAAGACACAAAGTTTGTCAAAGGTGTGTTTGTAGGGATGGCTTCCGCTTTCAACTTCAGAATTACACTGAAGGGACAGTGCACTCTGCTATAAAGTACCCTGCAAATATTCAATTTTGAGATGTCTCCAATATTATTATGAAATAATACAATTCTCTAAATCTTGAAATAAAACAGGTGAAACAAACTTCTTTCCTATTTTCCACATAATCAAACAGATATTTTGTATCATAAGAAAGCTTTGTATCCAGCAGGTGATGCTGGATACGATTTAGGTAAATTTTGCATTTACCTTTAGACAAGTGGAGCCACTGGGGACCGTTTAATCTGGGATTGGGGGACAGTTGAGGAATGTTGTTGGCTGTAAGAATTGTGGACTACATCTAGAGTCTTGTGGACTTGTCACAAAGTGGTCTGATACTTTGCCTTTTCAAATTCCAATAGGAAAAGTGAGACAAACATGGATCACTTCAAACATATGTTGTTGTGGGTATTGGGAGAGGCAAACTAAAGGTTTATCTGATTATCTCAACCTTGAAGTTGGCAGCTATGACAGGAAACTTGGTTTCATTCATCTGCCAAAGATATTTGTAGTGTATCATTTGACAAGTTAAAAGGCATTTTTGTAATGACACAAAAATAAAACCATCCACTTTCTGAAACTACAGTTTCTGTCTTCTGAAATAATATGGGAGACACGCTTCTGGGGAAATTAAGGGCATGCTTGAAAGGTAAATATTTTTATTTTCAAATGTTGGAAGAATGGTGTTTAATGTGAATTTGCTCAGTGTGGCCTATTGATATTAATTTGGTTTCGTAGTTGTTTTGTCAAATTAGTGGGTATCATTTGCTTTTGGAGATGGGAGAACAAAATGGAGCAGTAAGAGAGAGTGATCCACCCACGGGGTCAAAAGGTGGAATTGAGAATCAGGTTCTTCTAAATCTTGATCTTGTACTTCTTCCTGCAGACAAATTGCCTGTAAAGCTCATGAATTATGAGAGTTAGCAAGGTCCATGGAGCTAACCCAGCAAATGCCAGCAGAGAGTCTGGGCCTTACACACATGAAAGATAATGAAAGCTCTACATAAAAATCCTTGGAGTCTCTAATAGTGGCTGCAGAAAAATGTGAATAATGCTGTACCATTAACTCCCAAGTATTTTACTTGAAATGCTAGATCTGCATTTGATATGTATTCAGTGACTGCTTCAAAAATACACAGTGTAGTCTGTGAACAGACTGTTTAGAAAAAGTTCACTGAAATTCTGAAGGAACAGGCAGTATGAAATTATGTTTATTGTCGCCAGCTGAACTAAACAGCACATTTAGCTTTCCTAGTTCATTGCATTAGGCGTGTTCTTGCTGCCTTCTCAGAAGACCATAGTAAGCATCTAGAAAGTTAGTTCAGCTTCATTTGCTAATTTCCTGATGCAAATTTAGTCCATTTAAAGAAGAACTAAACAGGTTTATGTATGTCTGCATCTGGGATTTGCACCATTCTGTCTGTCAGATAGCCATACCCAAAGTTAATTCCATCTGAAGGAGGTGCCAGAACATCAATAAATAAATATTACAAATTGCCTAGCGGTTCAGCTGACAGGCAGAACTGGTTTCAATGCATTGCTCCCAATGTGCTGCTGCAGAGCTGGTCCTGGAGTAGACCCATATGACATTCCAGCATGGACAGGACCTTTAAGAGCATGCACCAGCACTCCATGATATTGTAGGAGAGGAAGTAGAGAACAATACTATGTCCAACGGAAACTGTGGCAAGAATTTATTCAAGGCACGTTGTAATTACTCAAGCTGGGAGTTTGGCCAGGAGTTGGGGTTAACACCCCTGCTCCTTTAGAGGTGTCATAGTTTATTTTTTTTAATGACTTGAAGTGACGAGAAGCTTGGCTTTGTGTCTCAGCAGAATGACACCAATTCAAGCAGCGTAAACTTCTTATGGCAACATGAAGGTGCTGGTTCAGAACCAACTCAGAGCAGTGATGGGGCCTAGTACAGTAATCATTGCTTTATAAATACTTGCAGTAGATAAGGAAGATAAGATTGTGATTAGGGCACAGTTTCAGCTGCTGTAATTACAGCCATGCCTTCCTCAGCCTTCAGTCCACATGCTGCTTGAATCTGGCCATTTTTAAGCAAACAATTGTAAATTTTAGGAGAAACCATAGAATTTGGAGCAGAGACATTTGGTTATTAATTATACAGCAGTTGTGAACAGCAGTTATCAGTGCTTTTTTTTAGGAAATTTGTCATCATACAAGCAGAATGTAATTTAGCCAATTTAATTCTTCCATGCCATTGAGATTTTTTAGAAAGTGTTCTTTGTATCTATGATGTACCAATTTAGAAACTAACTTTCATCTTGTGTTCTACTTGCAGAAAAGATAAGCACTTGTGTGTTTTAGTGACTGACTAGTTGTGCAATGCACAAGTGAGGAATTGTTTTCATTTTACCAGCACATGAAACCTGCCATCATTCCTATAGTGCAGTTTGGGCCATTATTATGGGTTATGAGGTTATACAGGAAAAACATGTTCTAGAGAAAGGCTGGTCAAAATAAACGAGGTAGAGTCTTCCAGATTACAACAATCTGGTTTTGTATCAGTGATGTAAATGCTTGGGTACATCCACTGGGATGAAGATACCTTGTCAGACAGTGTCCCTTTGACAGTTTGTGTTGTAAGGACAAAAATGAAGCAATACTGACATTATTACGTAACTGCTTTTGTATTCTATGACAACAATTATAATACTTCACTCTTCTCTTACCTTTTTTTTGATGCTCCTTGCTGCTCACTTACCATTGTCCCATGAGCTGAGTGGTTTTAGCTGCTAAGAAATGGGGAAATGGTGGCACAAGAAGAAATACTTGCCAAGGTCATATGGGAAATCAGTGTCAGAGAAACAGAATCTCAGCCTTCTGACTGTCCCACTCTGCCCTCTGGGAAACCAGACAAAAGTGGAAAAGTGGCTTGCAGTATGACTCAACAGCTTTTCCTTCCTCATCCACTGCCATGCTGGGCAATTACAAATCAATGCCAGTAGGTCATTTCCACCTAAGTCAAACAGGTTTCCAAGGGACTCTAGGTAGCACATCTTCTACTAGTGAGGGATCTTCAGTGGGTCTTTGCAATAATTTTGCTTTGAAATCTTTTCAGAGTTTCAGAACTAACTGGGTTTTTTTAGGCCATGATAACTGAGAATAAGGAGAGTCTGTTCAGGAATCTCAGATTTTTTCCCAACAGCAGTGCTGAAGGGGGCTTTACTCTGGCATTGGTTCAGAATACCTGAAATGGGTATAAAAATTATGGAGGCCTTGAAGGGTGACTGACTATGGAAGGAAGCAGCACAGGAAAGGCCTTGGCTCTGGCCCTTGGATGGATGGGTAAGAAGAGGCCTTTGGCAGAGAAGGGAGAAAGGTGACTAATAATGTGAAACTGGGAGGAAACTCATTTCAGTTATGCAATCTGCTGGCTTGCTTTCTCTGAGGGAAGACACCTTTTGTTAGTTGTTCCACTGGCACTTGCTGCTCATGCTGTCTTCTGAATAGAAATCTAAACCAATTATTTCTCTGCTTGACTTAGGAAGCTTAATTTAGCTTCGCAGCAATGAAAATACAACAGCATTTAATTTCTTTGTTCTCTGTCTGCAGGATTTCTTTTAGATTTACTTTGTCTCTTCCCTTTATCATTAGTTCTTTTTCCTGGCTGTCCAGTAGTTTAGCCAAGATGAATAAACTTTTTTATTGCTGTCATACACTCATTCACCGTATCTCACTTGTTCCATGGTTTTCTGTGTCCTTTTTGCCGCACTTCCAAAGCTTCTATGGAGAATTTTGCTGTGGCGGTTCAAGAAGTTGCTGTTGTCTGATCTAATCTTTCTCCACAGGTTTTCCCTCATGGCTGAGTCAGCAGAAGAGAGTTTTTTCTGTGCCTGACCCTGCTGGTTTAATGCTGGCTATTTTAGCTCAGACCCAACCCTGACAGTGCTGTGACCACCCCAGCCTTTGTCCTAGACTGGCTGGTGTAGGGATGTGTATTTACACCACATGTCCATGGTACAGGGAGGGAGCCTCTGGAAAAACAGTTTGCTGGAGATGAGGACTGGAACTGCTGGAGCAAGAGTTGGTGGAATTCTTCTGAGAACTCCTAGATTCCATATTAGAATGGTGGTTTTTCCATGATCTGCAGTGAACTGCTCTGCTGTTGACCCTATCTGGATCTTGATCTCCTGTTTTATAGATTTTATAGGTAAACCAACATTTTACATTGTTGTAAATGTGCTTCCAGGCACTGATTCTTATAATCTGTAAAATAGTTGTGAAACTGTGGCCTTGCTCTTCAGCAATTCTGCAGTCACCTATCTCTGAGACATTGTATTTCACCCTTGAATAAGATTCTAAACCAGAAAAAGAGTTAGACTGCATACAGATTAACAAATGTGTTGCTAGTATCTCTGGCTACTGCAGCATGACTCACCCATCAGTGCTTGTCAGAGTCTGGCGTGACCTCATTGAAAGCTTCAACATCTCGGATGTGAAGGCAGGTTGTAATCTAGTGTGAGAATCCTAAATAGGTGGGGAATGAAGTTCTGAGATTGTGATAATGCATACATCACAAACATCTCCCTGGAAATCAATTACGCCCTCACCAGGAATATTCTTACAGATTTCTCAGGATCTCTTGGTGCTAAGCCTGACTTTCCCTGCTCTTATTAAAAAGATTCACCTGTGACTATTCAAGACAGCGGCAGAAATCAATGCTGGTAGGAAAATTTAAGAGTGGATGGGACATGTCAGGAAGGAGATGCTCTGTTACTTGCAAGGACAAGAAACAGCTGATGGTTCCTTTTTATTTAGCACAGCTTCTACAGGCTTTTGTTCTTTATTTTTTTCCCTGTGTCAGTAATGGGGCTTCTGGTATGCTGGTTGAGGGAGACAGGTGAGCAAACAGCAACAGGGGCTATAATAAAGGGAGTAGATGAGCAAATTATCTTGTGGTACTTGATATGAGTGGCTTAGATATGTGGTATGATGATGAGACAAAAAGTAGGAGGCAACAGAAGTTTAGAAACTGGATGATTCTCTTCAACTGGTGCTCACTGAGTAAACATGAAGCTCGTGCTCAGAGCCTCTACCTCCTTCCCATGGGCTGTCACACATGAACAAATGGAGCAATGCTGCTCACTCTACACTGAGACAGCTGCTGGCAGTTTAACTGCAGGACCCACATGTAGACCCATCAAGCAGAAGCTCTCATCCTCTCACCTGCTACTGAGGGAACTCTTGAGTCTCTAAAAGCACAAGACTGGCATTGTCCCACAGGTATCTGCTGCCACTTGAACTGAAATTGAAATCTGTGGCTGTTGGTCTGGTTGCTGTCCTTAGGACGTGTGAATGTCTGATCCTGTTTTGTTGTAGGTAATTTCTGTATGTGGCACAGTTGTCTGTGCCAGCCTGGAGGCTTTGTCCATAAGCAGCAACACTTACTGTCTCTTGGTTCCTCAAAGCTGCACTCCTCACTGGTTCTACAGACCTGCTTTGTCATGAAGTGTCAGTAACCCTGCAGAAGTCACTGCATCCTCTGCTGTGCTTGGGATCAACTCTGGCACCTGTCTGAATACAGGTATGTCCCTCCTGCAGGTCTGCTTTTCCCATCCAGACTCTTACCTGGTGAGTTTGTTCTCTTACCCTTTGCCTTAGGTAGATGGTAGTATGACTTCTGCACTTTTTAATACTTTTTTATCTTGAGTCTAGGAACATTGATCATTATTATTTTGGGGTGGGGGAAGAGGGCAAAAATCGTGTTCTGAGTAGATATATTTTACATTCTGGTCCTTCTTTAAGGAGGATGTAGGCAGGTCACAGAATCAAGGCATGCATGCCTTTTGTAAGGAGAAAACAGGCAACCTTAGGCCTTTTAACCTATGATTCCTTACCACAGAGATCAGACAGGTGCTATCTGCTTAGTTGTTTTGTGAATCCATGGTGAAATAAGTTGATGGGTCTGCCCAGTTTCTAGCAGTAAGCGCTGTGCATGTGCACACACAATACATCTAGTTCTAGAAAATAATATCTCTGATGTTCTTTGCACAGAGACAGAGGCCTGGTTGATATTTTGAGACTAGGCATACCTTTGCTGGATGATCTGATGGATGCACATCGTGATATACTATGGTGTAAGAGATGGAAGCCCCACAAAAGGTGTTGTCCGTGCTGAATTCAGCTGTGGGGGGTGTTGGCTTAAATGACTGATCCAGTATTTGAAGTCCTATTGCTTGATTTACATCTTGATTTTTAGTATCTTGGCAGACCTTTCTTTCACATAGTAAAGCACACCTCGGGTTCTAGTAGAATTCTGCTCTTACATCAAGCTCAAACCTCCTTGCTGTTCCCTGCCTTCAGCTGGAAACGGACAGACACCATTTGTGACTGAATATCCTGAGTCACGGATTCCCAGCTGGCATGTGCGCTGCAGTTCCAACTCTTCCTTTCCGACTGCACTCCCTAGAGGAGATTGGGAACAACTGCAGTCGTCAGCTCCAGCCTGGTGTGTGCGCTTGCCGGGATCCACACAATTGGTGGACAACCCCTGTCTACGTCTATGGGGTGAGCTACCTTGATTTGTTACTGTAAGCCTGGTGTTTCCACACCGGAAAAGAGAACAGGTGTAGAAATATTTTAAAAAAAGAAATCAGTTTCTTGATATTTACTACCAAAATGTCGGCATTGTGGAGATGGTGATGGGATATCTTCATTAAATAATCAGTTGAGACAAGTGAGAATGCCAGTAATGCTCTCACAATAAGATTGTATGATAATGGATGAAAACTAAGAATCTAGAGAGATGAGGAAAGGGGAAGTAGTTACTCCCTACACTGGCAAAGTTCTGCTACTAGGAGCATGGATCCACCCTGCAGGAGCTGACAAATGATCTGTTCTGTCAGACAGTGTGTTTGTTACCCTGCTTGTGCAGTGTCCCAAAGAAAGGCTGCTTAGACTCAGCAGGGAAATAATGCAACATGTTGCTATGTTATTTTATCTGACCAAAACGTTTTCACTATGCAATGCTTGCTGCTAGTCTTGTGCATAGCTCTGGGGGAAGCTGAAACACAAAACACTTCACTGAGCTTTTTGATCCAACAGGTCTTGACATATTGCTTCTGGACACATCTCTGTGTCTGATTTGAACTGCAACAGTTCCATTCTGTCCTGCTAAAATAACAGCATATTAAACAATACTATTCTGTCCATGCCATTTCCACCTATTGACTAAAAAGTTAAATTCTTATTAAGCTAGTTTTTAATTTACATGTCATAAGATATTAGTTAATGGTCAGCTGATTTTCCTGGCATGAAGATTGCAAAGTATATAACGCAGATTAATGCTTGTCTGGGACCAAATGAGTTAAACCAGCTCCTTCTGCTGAAATGCCCAGTGAAATACAGTGATGCCCTGCATATCAAATCTATTTGCAACAGGTCACTAGTGTTTGCCTGGGACAGTTCATCCTGTTAGCAGGCACTGATCCGCCTGTGGAGGAGATAGGTGGTTTGTGCTGACTCATGAAAGCAGGTGCAAGTTGCATCAGTGAAGTAAGGAGTGGCTCACCTTAGAAGCAGGATATAGGTTTTAGTGTAAGAACTGTTAACAAATTACCTTTAGAAGAAAGTTGGGGGAAAAAAAGGACATGAGAGAGACTTTGAAATCTGACTTGATGAAATCCTGATTCTTCTTGCGGCACTGGGAGCTTGTTCCAAATAGCATAGGTGCAGAATTGTTAACACCACAAGGTGTCTTGGGAAAACATGCACTGTAGCTGCAGACAGCAGTGGTCCTAAGGCAAGTTTTCTGGGGAGGGTTGGATGACAGCTGTTCAAAAACTTTCATACAGTTACTCTCTTGTAACTTCTTTATAAATCTGACTCATCTGTCCCTGTCATAAACACACCAGTTTCAGTTTTGGTTTTTTTTTCTCTCTTCTCATCTACCTCATATCTCATATTCTTCAAGATTCCTATTGTATCTCTGGGCTTAATTCTATTAAATCCAGTTCCTTTGATTTCTACTTTGCCTGTGCCTTGCACCTGCTACAGAGCCCCAGCAAACTTGGCAGCCAACCCTTGGGCACTCCAGAGAAAACAACTGTCTAGACCAGGCACCTTCTGCCTGATGCTCTGGACGTACCCCAGAGCTCCCAGGCATTACTCTGTATTCAGAACAACATGTTGCTATGCAAATGATTCCTTTCTGTTCTTCCTCTTACCTCCACAGAGTTACATGCACCCAGCTTCTCAGCAGGCACTAGCCTAATGTTTATTGATCTTTTTACAGAGGTCTGATGCAAAGGAAGATTGATAAAATCTTGTCCGGTGTTTTTGTGAACTCATAATTGCACCTGCCTCTTCCTAGGGAATGAAGCCAATGGGAGTGAGGGAGTCCACAGAATAAAGAGTACCTTCTGCAGACCTGGAGGTAGTGCAAGCTGGAGGCCATCACTGCAAAGGCCTCATGGAGCCTCTGGTATCCAGCAGAATTCAGGATGGTGTGTTATTCTTTCCTAAAAGGGAGGGAAATCAAATCTTGGTCTAAAGAGTCCTATGGCATGGGAAGGGCAGAGAAGCCTTAATGCAGAGTTGCAAAAGCTGTGCCCGTTCCCAGTTAAAGCCCCTGTTGCCCTAGGCAATCATTGAGCTTGTCAGCGTCCTGCAGCTTTCATACAGAGATGTGACCAAAATAGCTCCACAACTTTACAATGTGGCTAAAAATAGCTCCCAGGTCAGCTTTTTCCTCAAAGGTGGTGGTGACATCAGGGGGAGACCACTCTTGCTCCTGTTCTGTGCAGGTAGAACTAGGTAAACAAAGCGGGGACAGCAGTTTAACTGAACAGCCTTGAGGAAAGAGAAGTGATAAGAGATAGGAAAGGACTAAGGAGAGAGGAACAAAACTGTCAAAGGCATGGGTGGACCCACTGCTGCTAGCCAAGTTAGTGCTTATACCCAGACAACTTCTCCCTAGAGTTTTGTTTCCATGATGTTTGAGAGTTATCAGTCTGTTCCTGTCTCCTTGTGGCCCATGTCAGGATGTGTCACTGGATGGGCTGGCCAGCCAGTACAGCGTTTCTTGCTCCTCATTTCCAGACAGTGAACACAGCCCATGACATCACCTCTGGCCAGCGGCGGATCAGAGGCTACGCCATGGCAATGTCAAGTGTGTTTTGCTGTAGCCATTCAACCAGAGAGCTGATCTTTTACAGTGCAATTTGCATGTGGAGAAATCTGGATGGCCCTTAGTTCGAGGGGGATTTCAGTATTTGTTCTTGGGCCAAAAACAGGCTGTTTTTATGGGGTTGAACTGTCTGTTTTTGTAGAGCATTACATTTAACCAAAGGCGCAAAGCTGCACACCATGATCCTCAGAGTTTTAGTCTCTGTTGTGTATACTAAGTCTGGCTGTGGAGATGAGCCTCAGCCAAGTCTGGAAGTTAAGTGCCTGATTTGGAACATTATGGGAATCTAATGTAGGTTATGTGAGGTTTGCCATGCCTGCAGCTCCTGTGCTGCTGAGGTAAGTGTACTGCAGCAGGCTGTGCTAGTGAGAATTTCCTTTGTGCTGCAGGTTTCATGCCTGGTGCTTTCATAGTGCTGAAAGAGGAGAAGGAGACAACAAAAATGTGAAAAATAGAGGCCAGGTCATTACTGTCAGATGAGGATAGAGTCCTGTAGCCAGTCAGATGTGACAGAATGCACTTGCTGATGCTGCTACCAGGAAGCTTGAGAGAAATGTGACTGAGTGATAGCAGTGCGCATGTGCCTTTGGAGGAAGGGAGGCTATGTGTGAGCTCTTGCAGTGCTGTTCTCTGCCCAGCAACATCGTTGCTCCTTTTCCTGGTGTTCTGCTTAAGCAGCTGTTCTGCATTTATGATCCAATCTATTCTTCGTACAGGGCCATCTTCACACTGAGCCAACTTCACTATCACTATCACTATCAGAAGGACTGATAGGACCTCAGGTTTGCTTTGAGTAAGCACTATAAATAGGGCAAAAGCACTATAATTACTTTTCTCTTAAACTAGTGCGAGTCTTGTAGGACCAGCCCCTGTCCCCACCTATTTAAAATGGCTCCTGTTGCCTCACAAGAGGGAGACTTCAGCCAAATGCATCTCCATATTGACAAGTATAGAGAGAATTATGCGCATGATCAGCTTGCTAAGAATTTCATTTGATGTGCAGCTGGAAGTCAGCTGCCAATAGAAAAGGGAGCTCTACACCCCTACTTGTGTGCATTTAGAAGCTACAGGCCACGTTAATTGCAGACTGCAGTTAGAACAGGTTATAGGTAAAATCAACTCAATACCATTACCATGACCATTTAGTACAGTCATTTCTGAGCACTGCAATTTCTCATCACAGCCTGCTCCTTCCCTTCAGTGAGAGCTGTTCCCTGGCCTGCCCTCCCCAGCTTGTAAATGTAGCTCATCAGTCTCTGCTTCTTTGCAAATGAGCTGCGTAGGTAATGGGAGGAGGAGGAAGCAGCGGCACTGCGACCTGCCCATCGCCAGCCGGTCAGAAAGGCTCCGTGCTCCTTAGGCTTTCTGAAGTCATTTGCCATATGAACCGTGTGGGTATAAAACTTTGTTGTTTCCTTAAATGCTCTGCCTTTTGCAACAGGTCATTTCCCAGTGGGAAAAACAGGCTGTTGATGTGGTAGGCACTCAGCTTGTCGTTTGGATAAGATCCAGAGCCGATTAGTTTGGGCGCAGCAGTGTGCTAACACAGGCAGAATGCACCCAGACTGGCTCCTGTCGAGATAGCCCCGATCTCGCACTCTCCCCACCTCTGTCCAATGCCCCCGGCTCAGCGTGAGCACCGGTCCCTGTCCCTGTCCCTGTCTCTGCCTGCGCTGGCACACCCACAGGGAAACAGAATTTGCACCTCATGCTACTTGCCCGTGTCCTGATCAGTACCAACCCTCCCAAAGCAAACAGTGATTTGCCTGTCTCTACTGACTCAGCTGTGCTGATGGCAGGAATCAGTAATAAATCCGGTTCAGTAAAGTCCATAGGTAAGGAACAGCCTTCTGTAGCAGATACTGAGGCATTTTAAAGGAACTTGACTCTGTCCCAGGAAATGCACTGAAGTGAGCAATGCTGCATTGGGCAAGAAAGCCTACCCAGGAGCCATTAATCTCTCAACATCTGTAGCCCTGCGGTTGTAAGCACTGGGGGTTGTTTTCCCCTGCCTGCAATTACTAGCTAACAACTGGAAATTCAAAGGAATCTGGGCTATCTTTAGGAAGCAAGTACCTACTCTTTGCCTCCTCTCAGGAAGCCAGGTCCTTCATTACAGCCTGTCATGGCAAGGGGCTTGCAGATAAGGAGGAAGGGCAGGAAACCTGCTGGGCTTTGCTTCTTTAGCAACTCTAAATATTTTCCATAGTCTTAGCACTGTGAGTCAGCATTTCTAGATCCCTGACTTGTTTACAGCAGCAATCAGTGAGATGGTACAAGGTAGGTGGGGTGTGGAGGTATGTTTGTGTCTAAAATGAGAAACCCTTTGCCCAGGCACAAATGGAGATGTTACTGACTGTATTTTCCATTTGTGACTAACGGGAAGCAAAGGACTGGATATCCTAAACAGTAACTGCAGTGGAGCCCTTTCCAGGGTAAGGAGTTTCCTAGTGTGAGTAAGGGAGTTGAACTTCACAAAGCTGTGAATATCATGTTGTCATAGTTCATTTGATATATTAAAAAAAAAAAAATACTGCAAATATTTGGGACTATCAGTATAGTGGAATAAAAGTAACACTTCCCATCTGAAATACCATTTTGCATTGGCCTAGCCAGATGGGCTGTGAGGCAGGAAGACCCCCAAAAGTATACAAGTAACAAATCAATCCCCAAAGTTTCCCTTCAGAGCCCATACCTGCACTGGAATAAGGAACAACAGCCATGGGATATCTTCCTCATGCAAGTGTTTTCCCTGTGCCCAACTGGTCAGCCTGGCTGGATCTTGTGGTAAAGGGAGGTGACATCAAAACCAAGATATTTTAGATCTGCAACCTCAGTTCTGCAAAGGTGTTTATTTTGAAAATTCTAGTTTCCATAGTGATGTAGTGCTGTTCTCTCTCATCTTTCTCCCATTACCCCAATCTTAGCAGCCATTAGATAAATTATCAGTGAGGCAAACCCTAGCATTTTTTAATCTTAAGTGATTTTATATGTGTTGGTTCCTTAGTGAATCAGAGGCATTTAGTCAAGGATTGACTCATATCCTTTCCTGGGGCTGACACGAGGTCTATTGCTGTGAAAAGATGATAACGAAGAGTGAATATTATTAATTGGACTTGATGAATGAATTTGTAGGCTACTTTAGAGTGGGGGTCTTATGTCTAGAATTCTGATTCAGTTCTAGATATCTATATTATGTCTTTAGATTTTACTTGTGTTCCACTACAGCTTCATTAGGATACCATATTTTTGTTTCATACATGTAGTAAATAAATCCTTTTGTAAGGGTTGCTGTGTACTGCTGTTCCATTGCTTTTCTCCACCCTGGAGGTGACTTTTGGACACAGTTCCCCTTCCCGTTGTTAAAAGAGCTCATTCATTATTCTTTTCAATATCTACAAAAAAGAAGCAGTTTAGAAAATAAGGGAAGATCTTTTTTATTGGTGTATTTTGTTAGTTTGGAGGTTGTTGTTGTTTTGTTTTGTTTCCTGGTACATCTGGCCTTCCCTGGTCAAGGAAATACTAGTTTTGCCAGAATAGTTATGCAGGTTGGAATGTAAAAATCTCAGACTTAACCCTGCAGCAATGATGGCATGCAAAAAGCAAAGATGTGGAGATGATTTATTCTGATGGTGTAGCTTGCCTTTTAAGGAGATGATTTAGTGAGTTCTTTTGCCTATATGAACTGTATCTCCACCTGGGGAGCTATGCCAGAATAGCTGTTCCACAAACCCTTTGCTGTGAACAACAGCCTTTGTCCTGGAATTCAGTCCTCATGAGTAGGTAAGCAGTGAAGTACAGAAACTGTGTGGGAGAACGAGAGTGGCACTGTGGACCAGATTCCAAGATAAGAGAGTAGGGCTAAATACAGGCAAGGGTTAGCCTTTGACTCCTGCAGCGTCCTCACTTAGTAGCAAAAATACCTGAATTGTATAAAATAGAGCACAGATCCAGTAAGTTGAGGATGCAGGAACTCCTCTGTGGGATCTGGATGTTAACAGGCATCTGCTGCACAGTGCCCATTGCTTGCCCTGCCAGTCAGTCTGTTTTCCTCCCCCAGTAAAGCTGTCTCATTTATATTCAGTCCACAAGTTCTTCAGAGGAGATGGCTTTTTAAAAGTTCTTCACCCTACTTCTATTTGAGCTCCCCAGGCCCTGAAATCTGGCAGAAATAGCCTCTTAAATCCCAAGAGGTAGAAGCTCACTTGTGCTCCAAAGAATAGTAATCCTTACAAAATCTCTATTTTACATGTCAAATATTTACTTTTAGCTGAATTATGCCCATTCACTGAAAAAACTAATAATACTTTGGTCTTCACAATGTATCTTATCAGTGAATCCTGTATATATTTTATGCAAAACATTAAAAGATGGCTGCTTATCTTTTCATTTACCTTTCCCCCCCTTCATGTTCCTGCATTCCTATTTTTTGAGATAAGGTGAACAAAAGTTTTCCAACTGCTATCTCTAAGCTATGCATTCTGCAATACCTTCACTGTGTTCTTTCTGATTCACTCCCTCCGTGGTGAATGGTCCCAGTCTTTTTAAATTTCCTTCAGACAAGGGCTCTTCCCAATCCCTAATCTTGTAGTCAACCATCATTGCCCTGTGACACATAATGAAGCAGCAGTCATAGTAATAACTCAAACAATAACCCCTCCAGATCTGGTGTTCTGTCAGTGCTGGGCTTTGTTAGGTTGGAGTGCAACACAAGCAGTGGAGTCCCCATGTGCCAGATGCAGACATACCCAACACACATTTGAAAACTATTAATTTTTTAAAAAACACTCTGTTTCAAAATAACTGCTTAGTATCCAAATGGAATCAGAATGAAATGTGACTAGCAGCCTTGTGACTGTTGTGTTGTATAACAAGATAAAAAGTGCTTGGGATTTGTGGATTGAACTTTTTTTCATTTGTCTTCCAGAGGTCAAAGTCTACTGCAAGCAGTGACCAATACAATTCCCTGTGTAAGTCAGGCTGGACTGCCTGTGCCTCAGGTCCCAACAGCAGGGGGGAGTTTGTGCAAGAACACCTTGGAAGGTGTTTGTGTGGGTTTCTCTGTGGTCTCTGTGACAATCCTAGGAAGCGGGAGGAGATCCAGAATTGTCTGAAAGCCAGGCTTCTCTGAAATCCCAGAGAAGTAATGATGAGAGGATGTGGCTGAGGCCAACCTGCTAGCCTGCCTCCCATGCTGCTTCTTGTATGTGTCCAAGAAGCTGCCTCCAGTTTATACAATTGCACTCTAGCAAACCATTTTGCATGCAGATATGGGCAGCAGATGTTACTCATGCTTGTGTGAACACTTCAGTGCCTTTACAACAGGGATGATCCTCAGATTGAGTCCTGTTAAACAATGGCTGTTCCCACCAGAAGTCCCACTGGTTACAGCCATTCTGTTACAGCTTGCTCACAACACTTTGAAGGATGGTCACGCCATCCTTCTTTGGGCACTCGAGGGGATTGACTCACAAATATGAGCAAAATAAAATTAGATGGCTTAAGTGGCTGCAACCCCAGCTGTGTCCCCACTGCCCAATTCCCAGAAGGTCATCCCTGCAGCCAGGCTGGCTGTGGAAGGCAACTCCTGAGCTGCTGTAGTGACAGCCCATTCTTCAGGGTGTTAATATTTGTCTGGCTCCTCTGTGAAACAGTTCAGGAAGCTTAACTAGAATAAAAATGTGCACTTTTCCATCTGAAGAATTGTTTTTTAGTTTAATTTCTCAAATGGGCTCTGTGAGGGCAGGGCAGAGAGAGATGACCTTCCCTGTTGGGAGCAGCCATTACGTCACTTTTGCTGCCTCACAAAACTATGCCCTATGGTTATTTTTGGTGCTGGACTGCCTTAATTTTCTGGAGAGTGAATGAAGGATTAACATAGTGTGCTTATGGCATTTGGAAACTAAGCTTTTAGGGGAAAAAAAAAATCATAATTCAGCATGTGGTGAGGTGAAAATGCTTAAATTGCTAGGGATGGGAAGGATGAGTGTCCATGGTACCCATTCCTACAATTCAGCTAAGGGTTAAATCCTTTTTTAATTTTTTGGTTTTGCTGCTTTTTAAGACCTCTAACCCAATGCCTACTATCCAGCTGCCTCTAGAGAGAGAAGTCTTTAAAGAGACCAGCTTTGTACCTATAAATAATGTACACAGCAGAGTACAAAAATGGAGTCAAGGAGAAGCTCCTCCTTACCTGAACGCAACTGCAGCAGCTCTGTGAGAATAGCTGTGGTCAGGCTGTGAGCACAGCTCGTACCCTGTCATCCATCTTGGCTAAACTGCTTCTGAGAACTAATTCTGAGATTCCAGCACTTGAGTATCAACTGGTAAATCACAACTGCCTTGTGCTGAAACACGTTAGATTCCAGCAGCCAAACGTGGTGAGGTTTTGAACAGTGTGATTATAATCCTACTTGGAACTAAAGGTCTGCTGGAGTGCTTTTTTAGGTTGGATGTGCTGGAATATGGAGAATTTCGCAAGTCTGAACCTCTGCTATAAATGAAAACACTGTGGCAAAAAAATGTAAATAAATGCCACACATACTTTGTGTAAGAGCCCTTCCCAATATCTATAAATATGGTAATTTTGGTCTTCCCCAATTTTGAGTTTTAAACAGGAGACAGACACATGAAACATTACAAAGCAAGCATTTTTTTTATATATATATTAATTTTATAGTTTCACTTTTAACTTACCTGAAAACAGTTAATGGAAACTAAATGTAGTGTTTTGAAGAGGATTGCCTTTGAAAGGAAATAATTTGTTCTTGAAAAAATAACTTCAATAGCTTCTCAGTTTAACTGCATTTTAATATGAACACAAAACTCATCCCAGGTCAGACTCTCCAGGAAAACTTTCTCATGACTCCTGTAGCAGTTGATTCATTCCTTGCTACCTTAATTTTGCAGCTTTAAATGGCAGGTTCTCTGCAAAGCCATCCACTTCAAAGCTTCATGAAACAGAGCTTTGAATAAATTACTGAGTTAGAAATTATACTGGCTGTGCCCAGCTTTGTGCCTGGATGTGGGAATACTTGGCACTGGGTGTGGAATTCCAAGGAAAATTGCCCCTTTGCTGGCTTGCCAAAGAGCAGTAAGAAGGAAAACTGCTGCAGATGAGCAGACACGGAAATCTCCAGTTTCCCTTTTCCAGAGAACACATCCTGAAGAACCGTTGCATGTTAATGCACAGTATGACTGGTGCAACGCTGGGCAAACACTGGGATTACCAGAAACTACTGCTTCTGGAGGGGATGTGTCCCAGCGTGGCCACGGGGCAGCACCGCCTGCTGGAAACACTTTTACCTTTAAACTGCACCCCAGGGTGCAGTGTGGAGTCGGGGGGAGTGGGGAAGGCCCACTGTGTGTGCACACACCATGCTGGGGGGTGGGATGCCCGTGATGAGCCAGGTGATGAGCCCCAGGCTGTATTATTTTAGATTTCTTTTCCCTCTCTTGCAAGCTTTAGATAATATAATACTGATAACATGACACTTCTAAGCAGTGACATGGTTGCTTTGTCTTTCACAGAGACAGCCCACCTCCCTCTGTAATCAGATTTCTGGTATGTGTGTGTGGATTTGTCTATAATTGTTTGCTTTCTTCAGAGTCTTCTGAAGTTTAAATCTTCAAGCCAGCTCCTTATATTAAAAATAAATTCTTCCAAGCCACCAATAAAATGTCAGCTGTGATTAAAGCCCGACTCCTCATTTTAAGACGTCTCCTAAGCACTGTGAGGTCACTCAATGAGTCAGCGTTTGAAAGACCAGGACCGTTATTGTTTGGGTAAAGCCCAAAGTTCATCATTGCTTGCTTAAATGGCTTCATCATGTTCTAAATTGCTCTGTATTGTGCTGAAAGAAATGTAAACTGCAGGAATGATTTGGCAGAGAACTTGTGATATTTCAGGCTCCTCAAATCTTGTAAAAAACCCTCTGTATTAATGTCGAAGTTGGTATTTCTGGTAAGGAAAAGCTTTACCTCCTGTAGTAAAGAGGAGGGTGAAGTGGGACACTATGTTTGAGGCATAAACTTTCAACTGTGTTCTCTTAAAATAAAGCTTGAGAACAGTAAAACCTCCAGACAAGGGCTCTTGTACAGTGCCAAAGTCTGATAGGGCTTTCTAGACACATGAACTTTATTAATTTTGTTTATTAAAATAGTGAAAAAATAAAACAGAGCATTAAGCTGCAAGGAAAAGCCTTGAAAAGCAGGTCAATAATATTTTGAAGACTATCTGTGGAGCCCGTTTATATTTTTTGTGCACATTAAAGACTGTTAAAAGTAATTATATGAACACATTTTATTTTGTCACTTCTCCTCCCTGTTTGCTGCAGTGCACACTGTTGGGACTATTTGGAGGCAATTAATCACACCAGAGCAGCAAATAACTCGGAGCAGGACGCTGCCTGTCTCCAGCCTGTGTCAGTCGAGGGTCTCCCCATTCTCACTGCTCTTTTCCCACATTCCTAATTAACTCCTGCCTCAGTTCCTTACTGCTCCATGAAACCCAAACCCCTTTGTCTCAGTACAGTCTGGAGAATCGGGCCTTGGTGTTGAGGAGGGAGCAGTAGCTGAATGTCTTGCTCCCCTGCAGTAGAGGCTGGTCAGAGCAGACACGGGAGTTCAGGTCATTTAGCTGCCACCACCCCCCCGGAACATGCTCAAGTGGGCAAAATCAGAGATTGAAATGGTATGAAATCCGTTGCAAATTCTGTCAGGTTTCAAGAGTTCTCCTCCTTACACTCTCGGGCTTCCCCAACAACCTTTATTTTTTTGTTAAGCATCAGTTAAACCTCCGGGGCTGCTCTCGGAGGTGGACAGGTGCATTTGTTGAGCCCACCCTTCCCGGGCCGGGTGGGTGCTGAGCGCGCCCGGGAGCGGCGGGTCCGCCCGGGCGGCTGCGGGTGGAGCCCTGGAGCCGGGTGAGCTCCGGTGCCGCGGGAGCGCTGCAGCTCGGCCCGGCCGCGAGTCGGGGCGCTGCTGCTGCTGCTGCTCCACGCTCTCCGCGGCT
>VZRX01009179.1:129093-176832 GCA_013398075.1 Notiomystis cincta | reverse complement strand
TTATTAATTGTAAGCTGTTTAGTGCTTTCTTTCCTGGTTTTATTTTGCCTTATTGTCATATATGCATAGATGTGCGGAAGAATATACTTAGGCTTTCTTAGGACAGTTACTATTGCTGCATTAACGACTCTGAATGTGTTGTTAATGTCATACAGTGCATTCATTGGCCTTTTGTAGCAGGCATTATCCATGAGATATTATTTTGCAGTTTGTCCATGGTACAATTGACCACTCTGCTAAAGATCAATGACAAAGCTGGCTGCTTNATGTTCTTATTATCAAAAAAACAAAGAAGGGGGAATGTGGCCCTTTGGGAAGATTTGGATAATGCAATGTTTGCATTAAAATTCTTGGAAGCAGATTATCAATTCTGATCCCCGGCAGAGCGATACTGCTCTGGAAATTTGCATGTATGCGACCAATTTGTAAAAGTTTTACATAAGGATTCACAACTGGGTGTGCAATGGCAAGGCCCAGCTGATTTACTAACACAGGAAAGAAGGTACACACACATGTGTTTATTGCCAGCAGGTCTCAAGTGGTCTTCTGCTCATCTGGACAAACGAGGCCAGTGAGAGGAGAAATTATCTAATCACCATCCAGCCCTCACANTCAAAAAAACAAAGAAGGGGGAATGTGGCCCTTTGGGAAGATTTGGATAATGCAATGTTTGCATTAAAATTCTTGGAAGCAGATTATCAATTCTGATCCCCGGCAGAGCGATACTGCTCTGGAAATTTGCATGTATGCGACCAATTTGTAAAAGTTTTACATAAGGATTCACAACTGGGTGTGCAATGGCAAGGCCCAGCTGATTTACTAACACAGGAAAGAAGGTACACACACATGTGTTTATTGCCAGCAGGTCTCAAGTGGTCTTCTGCTCATCTGGACAAACGAGGCCAGTGAGAGGAGAAATTATCTAATCACCNCCTGCCTAAACAGCACGGCCCCTGAGCTCCAGCCACATGAACTTTAAAACAGTAGCCATTTACTTCCACTACCTGGGGACACTAGATACCATCCTTTTGTTTTCCTGTACTGTGAGTCTCTTTGTCAATNCAGGAACATGGCTGTGTCTGGAGGTTTATAGAGGCAGCCTGCCTACTGCCTCGTGTCCCACTGCACCCACCGACATGGTATTGTGTTCCTGCTGACCTTCTTCAGTTATTCCCTGTTCCGTGCTTCCAGAAGGACATGTGGTAATGTCAAAGTTGACATGTCCCCCCTGCCTAAACAGCACGGCCCCTGAGCTCCAGCCACATGAACTTTAAAACAGTAGCCATTTACTTCCACTACCTGGGGACACTAGATACCATCCTTTTGTTTTCCTGTACTGTGAGTCTCTTTGTCAATGGCATGGTTGGTTTTGATGAGTTTTTATTGATTGTGATCTGTATTCCATGTATCCTATCCTGTGTCCAGCAGATGATCAGTAATAGTCTTAATGAGATAATGGCTTCACAGGTGCAGACTGTTTTGGCATTGGGATACATGAACCCTTCACACAAAAAACAAAGAGAGGAGGAGATGTTACATACAAACCTTACAAAATGAAGGCCTTGTAAAATCATGGCTCACTCCTGTTACTTCGACTAAGTAGACAGCTGGTTTGATGGCCTCACACGTGAGAGTACCTTTGACCTTGGCCAAATCAACTGTATCCTTGAAGGAGTCATGCACACCTCCCATGCTGGCAGATTCCTGGGAAAGGAGGGTATGAGAATTTCAGAGAAGGAAGCTGGCCAACATTTTAGTAATGATGTGTGCAAGGTAATGATAGCCAGGGAGAACCAGGATAGTTAATGTTATAACCAATAGCTGTATGACACAACTGTATGTAAACAAGATATACATGCTGGAGCTTGTGATAAGGGAGGTGAGTTGTAGCCATGAAATAAAGTTAGTTCTTGCCACTTACCCAGTATCCTGCCCATCTCAACACCCTATACCCCAGAAAATCACCACAGAGCCATATCATGCAATGCACTAATGTTTAGGTTATGGCTTCCTATTAGGTTATTGATCACAAAAATAGCTGGACCACTACAGTAATGGGAGGGCACCTTCTCGCACCACTAGTCCATATATGTAAGGAAAGAGTAGGAAGGGAAAGTGTGCAGGCCAGGCTCACACCTTCTTCTAAGCAGTGTATCTAGCTGCTACTGCAGGAGGTGAGCCCTGACCTAGATGTGCCCCTCAGCTCTCATACCTACATTCTAAAATCAAATGGGGACCAGTGCACCTGGATACTGGAGCTTGAGCAAATAGAAATATTTTTCCCAGTGATCAAAAGCCTGATTCTGACATTGCCATCTGGATTGAGTTCTTCCTGTCTTGACACATAATCTGTTTTGGGTATCAGCCTTGTGTCGTGTGATGAACTGGCACTGGGATCATGCAAGGCAGGGGCTGGTGTTTAACCTATGTAACCTCTTCACATGTGTGTGAGTCATGAAACTGAATCTCAAGTGGTCTTAAAAATTATGCTTTTCATTTAAATCTGTACATCTACTCATGAATGGGTGAATTTGATTTTACAATAGATCATTTCATCAGAACAAAAGCATATATTGTCAAGACAAAGTTACTCAGCATGCATCTCAAGCAAGACAAGACTGCCTTTTCTGTATTGCAGTGTCACCTACAAGGTTCAGTTGTGGACTAGACCCCTCACAAACTAAAGGCACTAAATGGCCATACATGTCTGATACTCTCACTGTCAGAGGAAACGTTTTTGCTGCTATTGCCACCAGTAAGGAAAGTCCATTTGCAGCAATGATGGCAAGTTTTCAGATAAAATCTGACTTTAGAACTTGATTGTAGTTATCTTAATAACTAGTTAATGTAAGAGGATTTTGAGCTATTGTTTATTAATCCTATCACAATCAAATGGACTCTAGGAATCTAAAGTATTCTTCCTACCACCTCTCATTCCGCTTTTTAGTCATACCAACTTGAAGTCATGTCCTAGCTATATGTGTTGAACTTTCTTTTCAGTTCTCCAGAGCTGGCCCAGTATGTGCTTGGTATGTCCCTTCTCCACTTTCTTCTATACTGTTCACAGTTGTATCACCACAGAAATATCAAGTTAGTAGAGCAAAAGAAAATACATGCAAATGCAATTCTTGTATATTTGAGTTAAATACTTAATTATCCTTATTCTTCTTCATTCTTTGTCAAACTGTGTGAATTCCCAAAGTAACCAGTCCTGGGTTTCCAAAGAAATCATCCAGATTTCCTGTGTGCAGTTCCCCTTTTCACCCTCATCCATCTCTTGCAGCAGCTTTTCATGCAGGCACAATTTTTGTCTGTGGCACAGGATAAAGTTTTTTTCTTTGATTTTCTTTACCTGCCTCCCTGCATGACAATATGATTAGAAGGATTAGATAATGCTTATTGAGAATTCAGAGGCTGTGACAGACAATGCAAACTGTGGATAAAACAAATTTTTTAAATTTAATAGTTATCAATAATTTAAATAGGTTTATTGAGTGTACTTCAGGCATGGAACAGAATACTTATGATAAAGATGAACAGAGGATGACCATCTAAACAGTCACTCATTTTTCATCACTTACACAAAAGGAGTCTTCTGTGGATATGATGTTGCATTTCTGCATCCTGCTCTATGGAATGTATATCACTACGAGAAGCGTTCAGATCAGACGCACACTGTTGATAAACCTGGAAAAGCCAAGCACTCTTCTGGACCTTTATGTAGGAAAATTATTTTAGTTATCTTGATTAACACAGATTATCTAGAAATTCTGAATTGAATCATGTACATTAAAAATTACCATAGCTAAAAAATGAAGAGTTGGACCATCACAGCTGAATCTCTGTGAAAATGTCCATGTAAGACATCATGAGGAACAGAATCTGAAAAACCTGGACTGATTATACCTGGCAATACTATAATTTAAATAGGTATTTAACCCAGCAATTAAATCTGCAAGGACAGTAATGGAAGACCTCTCCCAGCAATATAATCTATGATTAGGATTTAAGAGTGGAGTTTGACCATTTATATATCAAATGTTCTTCAATCAGCCTTGAGGTTTGCAAGTTTACAGCTTAAATGTAATCGTTTTTTTTTCTGGTTGGTTGTTACATTGACAAATTCTATCATGTAATCATGACATCCTATCACTCAGCATTGGCAGAAATTATTTATTTCTGCAAAGAGAACTGTTACAACTAGAAAATTGTAGCTCCACTTTAATTAACTTCTCAGCTTAGGTTTGAAATTTCTTCTCTCAACGTTGAAACCTCTAGCTGGTTTTAACAGTGATTTTGGGGTTTCTTTATGGTTCTTTGATTTGGGTTTTCTAATTTTTTTTTATGTAGATTTGGTGTGAGTTTTAAAATACTTCCAATTTATACATTTTACAAGGTAAGAAGTGTAGCAAATGCAATACTTACATTTATATCTTTGTTCTGCTTGCCTGGTAGAATCTTGTGGATAAGTAAAAAATACAGAGATTTAAAACTTATGGTTCAATATTTGTATTTCAGAGGTGTATAGACTTCCTTTCCAGGATCTACTACCTGCACATTAAGTACTTTGTCCCACTCCAGAAAACTGCAAGGATACTCTCACATGAGCTGTCAGTGTTCCCACTCTCACAAGAGAGTACCAGGCATAGGAAAATCCCTTCACATCAATTAATATCAGTCTTATAGTTCAATTCTACTTACTTATCAGTCATAGTAATGTAACACATAATATCAAAAGAAACCCCATTTATATCTGCTACATGAAGAAATTATTTTTTAGACAATTTGTACTCATAATTACTAAGTTTAAATATCAGTTTATGCCATTTGTTATAGTTCACTTGAGTCCAGAGGTGTGAGGTGCTTTGCTACCACAGTTGTAAATCAACATTCAATTCTACTGCCTATGTGTCGACCCTTTCCCACACAGGAAATTCACATAGGTTAAATGAAGCACTTTCTGAAGCAAAGAAGGCAAAAGATTGATTGTGCATCTAGAAATCATCCTGATTTCCTGTGTGCAGTTCCTGTTTTCACCCTGATCCATCTCTTGCAGCAGCCAGGATGTGCCTCTTTCATCCCCTTCAAGCTGCTCCAGCCCTAATCTCATAGCATCACACTGTAGAGAGCATCTGCACTGGGGGAGTGACATTGCCTTGCAAATTACCTCAGTGTAACTTGCTAGATATTATCCTCTGTCCACCCAAGCAGCAAAAAACTTCTGCAGTTGTGAAACTTCTGCGCAAAAAAAGTTCTTCTTCAGCAAAAGTGGGATCTAAAAGCTGACTTTTCCACATGGACACTCTTACTTCAGGAAAAAAAAAGTCCTTTGTAAAGGGGTTTCACTCCTATTGTCTTTTTGGTTGTCACTTGAATCTAAAAGAGTCAGCTTTTTTAATGAAGGATTTCTCATCAGTGTTTGTCTTATTTCCAAGATAATTACACAATTGGGATTCTATGTGCTGGGAGAAAAGTTTGTTTCAAAGTAGTTACATGGATTTGTAAACTTACAGTTCTAAAACTGCTGTGAACCGTGTCTATTTGACGTCATCTGTGCACAAACAAGTCCCTGATTTCTTCTGTATAGAAATGAGCTGTTTCAGCAATGTTTAGTCAACCAGTACTGACCTTCTCAAATCCACAGATTAATTTTCAATAAATGTTTAACTACTGTGTTCTAAAGGCAAAGGTTCACAACATGTAAAACCTACTTTTAGTCTTACACTGTTTTTATAGTTACCACACAGCATCATTGCTGTGGGGTTGCATGGTTTGTCTACTCTCAACCATTAGATATTAATTACTTAATGTCAAGTCAACTTTCTGTACTACAGTGCAATTTCAGAAATGACCAAGGTATGCATGCATTCCAAGGCCAAGCATATGGAAGTGTATTAATCTCAATGTTCTATTGAGCTGCCTCAAATACAGAAGATTAAGAACATGCTCTATAGGCTGAAAATAATTCTTCTCCTTCCCCACAGTAGAAAATGCACATTTGGATGGACTTGTACAAAACCAGCATCCATTCAAATGATTGCAATTTCATTTCACAGTGCTTGTTTCTACCCGGCTTCCATAGTGGGAATGGAGGAGTAAAACTCATCTCCCGCTCAACTCACAAACCCCAAAAGTTCTGAGATAAAATCTCATCATCAACTCAAGGAGAGTACACATAGCCCTGTGAGTAAGATGGAAGAGCTTAGTTATCCTCAGGCATAGATATCAAAATCTTAGGTATATTTTAAACTGATCTTGACTATTTTATGCTGAAGTACACCTCTTCCTGCAGGTTACTGATGCACTTGTTAGAGTCTTCACATTTAAGGCAAACTGTCCCTAATCAGAGACGCTGTGGTTTGTCACCATAACTCATTTATTCTCAGGCTGTTCTACCTACTCTCTGCTACCCAGTTTCAGTGCACTCATACAAAACTTTATTAGTTCTTTGCTCTTTGTTGTTCTCTACTATTGAGACTGCAATATCTGCTCTAGGTGGTTGTAAAACATTGTTTGCTCTTAAAGAATGAACTAACTTCAATGTTTTGTAAATTTTCCCTAATCCACCTGCCTCTAAAAGAACATTTTTATGATACTGGGCTTGCCAAAGACTGAAATATCTCGTTCAGAAGAGCATTATAACTACTCATATTTAATATCTACAGAAGTGTCTGTAATACTGGGCATGGGTAAATTAGGCCAAAGATGTGTACACTTTCAGGAGAAGACATTTATGCATACCTGTGACATATTCAATGCATAGATATGCAATGTGTTTTACACGAAGATAGAATACATATATATGCAAAGACATGCATCTTTGTGAAAGACTTCTGAATGTTTGACACCATTTGGAATGCTTTCAATCTGTGGTTTCAATTTAGAATTCAAGACTGTGCTTATTCAACTTGTGAATGTATTCAACTGAAAAATAATTTTTTTTTAATATTCAACTTCTTTGACAACATGAATATAAAACAATGGCTAGTACAACAAATCTGAGTAGAACACCTGTATTCAGATTTGTGTTTGTCAAATTACTGTGTGAAAGAGTATATCTAGGTGAACCTGGTTTCTCTTGCTAGTGCCTGGATTTTTCTGACCAAACATATTGCTTGATTTTGCTGCAAAATCAGGAAGGATGGAACCAAAAGAAAGGAGATTCAAGAGTATCTAGATTCTCTTGCAGCAGTATTTGGGTGAGGTGCATTAACTTCTAGCTTTTGAAGCGAGACTCAGCCTACCTCTTTCTATTGAACAGGTTTGGAGAGTTTGTTGTAAATCTCCTTGGGTCCAGCTGCCAGAAGATGTTTCCTTACAGCTTTTTTTATTGTGTGGGATACGTTGGGACACGTGCAGTTAGCATGATCTCTGTAAACAGAGTGAGTTAATATTTTATGGAATCGGTTACTGAATATGTGTTTTTACGGAACAGATGAGTCAGGATAAGAGCATTCCTGTGCAGCAGAAGATGCTAACCTTGCTCTGTAGGTTGTGCGCAGTTCGCTATAATCCGCATTGACACACATAGAGTTTCGCAATCAAGTGGTGAAACCAGCTGAGTTCTGAATTTTGGGGCACAATTTCAGGACCGTTAGCATTGAAGTGTGACCACTGCAAACGCTAAGAACTACCAGCACCCGTGTGTCGATTGACATTCTCTGCCGTTCACATAACAAATGCCCAAAGCATCCTCTCCTCGCCTCTCCTCGNTCAAAGCCATCTCCACCGCGGTCCGTAAAGCGGGCATTGCCAACCTGTGAGTCCCGGGATGCACCCCGCGCCTTCCCGCATCCCCGCGGGTCCAGGGCATCCTGCTGCCTCCGGGGTGGTGGGTATCGGGATGACGATGGGTATTTCTTTCACTAGAAAAGCCTGTGAGTGGGGTTGCGTCAGCCCATTCTCATGCGCAGAACTGACAGTAACTCCTTTAGTATCTTGATTTCTTTGGTTTTTAAAAGTGACAAAGGTCCTATGACTTTTCAATAGTATTAAGCGTGCAGTCTTTGAGAAAAGTCTGCCAATAATAGAACTTCATGAGTACTTTCAGCAGGTGTGGGTGCCTGGAACCATAGGACCAAATATACTGAAAGACCAAATATACAAGGTGGTTTTCTTCATATTTCATCAGAGCAACTAGAGTTTGTCTATGAAACTTCAGAGATCTAAGGCTTTCAGAAAGTGCACAGTTAGGAGTGGTAGTGTCTGTAGTCAGCCAGTCAGAGGGATGTTGTTCTGGAGATGCATCAGAAGGAATTTGGATCTCTTGAGATGAGAAATAACTGAAATTGCTTGTAGGTAACTAATCCTCCTAAATATTTTACATATTGTTCATATGCCCTGTTGTGTGCTGATCAAGGCTTTAGACATGGGCAACTTCATTACTTAATGAGAAGTGTTGTAAAGAGAAAATGAATTTGCCTCTACAGTGGAAAATATACTAAGAAGAAAGGCAAAAATCTTCCACTTTATGTATGTTTGAACTGTTTTTCTGTTTTGCCTTCACACTGCATGTAACTGTGGTAATTTTTAATTGTTATGTGTTAGCCCTTTCATACGCCTCCTATGCCTATCAATACAGACCAGGGTTTCCCAGCTGTAATGTGACTTGTAAGCTTAAGGCCCTATTCCTTTTGTGTCCTGCATGTGTGTCTCCTGGCAGCTGCCCACAGGTTTGGTATCTGTGCCCATAGACTTGCCTTACGATGCCCTGGACAGTGGTTTTAACTCTTCAGCAGTGCTGGAGTAGCAAGCTTTGGACTTGAACTTCAACTTCCTTGAACAGTACACCTCCTACTGTGGGGCTGCATTTTATAAGCAGTGGTGAGAGTTTGCTTTGCTGTCAGGGAATGTGCACATGTAGGGGTCACTGCAAGCCATTTCTTTGGACCATCCTCAGACTCAACTATATGCTTAGTGCTGCTCAGCAGGAGAGGTGCAGAACAGCTGTGGAAGACATCCAGACACTTCCCAGCTGCATGCTCCACATCTGACACCTTGTCTTCCCCTCCCAGGAGTCCCCAAAAGATGAGGTGCCAGAGCTGTTCTGCTGCTGTGCTTCCTCTCATAAGCACAGTGTTCAAAGTACATTTTTCCTAAAAGCACTTTGACAGTTGCAGAAAAATATTCAAGCCACTGTAGCAGAGAGAGAGACAGAGAATTATGCCAGGTCTTTTTCTTTGTCTCATGCATTAAACTGAAGAAATGCAGTGCATTGCTAAAGTAGTGTGTTCAGTGTTATTATATAAAACCTGAAATACCAGTGTTCAGCCTAATCAATGGACTGTAGCTGAAGTATGTAAGAGTCATCTGACTGTCTGCCAAGCTGGCTATTGTTTTTCTCTTCCAAGAGCTAAACTTCCCCTTTCTCTGCTTTGCGTGCTTACAAAATCGTCTATCATAAGGTCTCCTGGGACTTCCATATCCTAGATGGTTTGACTCTGATTAGTTTGCAGCATTTTATTTGTGTTTCTCAGTTCTTTTCCTGGTGAAGCATTTACTACTTCAAATCAAAACTGAAAACTTTAAACCATAAATATGTTGATTAATTTGTGAACAAAAATCTGTTGATTTTTCTGCTGCAACTTGAACATCATATTGCTAATAAGGAGTATATTACATACATAGGCTATAGCATAACTAGTGTGGTCAGATTCACATGAATATCCATGTTTTAAAAGGTTTTAAGCGCTCATTAAAAAGCGCACTTGTAACTCAGCCTTCACAGCCTGGTCTGGCTGTGTTTACCTGTAGTTTACAAACAAAGTAATTCCCTGTTTTGTATTTCTCAGCAACTTCCAGATGTGCAACCATAGCTAATGTTAACATGTCTCAGCAACAATTCACTAGGCAGTAAATAAAAAACAGGCTTGGAGAGCTGAGATGTCATTTGAAAGTGCTGTGTGTTTAGAGAGGTTTTACAGGCACAAGAAACAGAACACTTTATAAGATGCAATGCTCTGTTCTCATGCTCTCTTTTGCAATTGCTCTAGCTATGGAATTGCTGGGTCTACCAATGTCACAGGAGATCAAGTTAAAAAGCTGGATATTCTTTCCAATGACCTGGTGATTAACATGCTCAAGTCATCCTTCAGCACATGTGTTATCGTGTCCGAAGAAAACAAAGATGCTGTGATAGTGGAAACTGAAAAACAGGTGAGTAGCTTTAAAAGTTCTCCTTGTTTGATTTCAGATCAGCCTGTACAGGTGTACTGCTCCACATCTAAAAAAATAAAACTGAGCTAAAAGTTTCAGAAAACAGCAACTTTCCTAAACTGACTTTCCTAAACTGACAAATGAAGGGGGAGGTGATGGGTGGAGACAGTGTTAGTCAACATTTGTTCTTTCTGTCATTTCTGCTCTCCAGACTGATGTTTGTTGGGTTTTTTGGGGTTTTTTTCTGTGTTGTTCCTCCCCACCTTTTTCTCCCACCTTTTTCTTATTCTGGAGAAAACATTTCATTCATCCCCATCTGATCTCTGGAGCTATGCTCTGAGTCAGTCAAGCCCTTTTGAAATGTCACCTTGTGAGTACGGCACTGATGAGCTGTTCTCTGCAGGTCAGCTCTCCAGGTCTTTAATTCGGGAAAATTCTCCTTGAAGCCTGGGAAAGACTTAGCAACAATGAAACAAAGCATTTGTTACATGTATTATTATTTACATACACAAGCCTGCATGCCCTTGTCGTGCCTATTTCCTAGTTTATATTTTGGTCTGATCATGTAAAAATCTGAGTAAAAATTTAGTAAAAATGAACAACAAAACATAATTTACAAAGTAAAATAAGGTTTGCTTTGCTTAAGCAGTTCTCTCTCTCCCTGTTGAGAAATCTTCAAAATTGGTTTTCTAGGCATTGGATTTCCTTAGATCTGAACAAATATTCCCAAAGATCACTGAGGGATTCTCAGTATTAATGCTTTTCCAAACCAAATGTGAGCCACTACATTGTTTTTATTAATGCATATCAGGAATTCCTACTTGCAGAGTGGAGCATTGCTGAACTTAAATGAGTTTCCAACATGCAGGATAAAATCAAACGAAAAACAAATAAACATTATATTAAGGAAACTGTGAATAAAATGAGGGGAGGAGAAAGGTATTTAAAATGTAGAATTAATTCAACTTTTTTCCCCTGTACTGGCAATTTCCTGTATCTACAGGATTCCTTAACTCAGCAATAAGGCAGGGACTTCTTTTTTAACGCTCCATAACCCAGTGTAAGATAAGTCTGGCTAAGGTAATTTCTGACTATTTCAGAGCACAGATAAAGGAAAATGTATAGTTTAGGCATGTCAGCCATTAAAGGGCTTTTTAATATCTCTCAGTTTTAGGTCTATATGAAAAAGGCTGATCTTCATTTGGGTTTTTTTCCTTATTATTCAGAAAGACATGTTGTAACTGAAGAGAAAGTGCAACCTAGCCTAGATGGTGGATATGACAGGGTTGGCTTTAGTTACACAGATGAAACTAAACCAATAAAAATATTTCCCCTCTTTTTCTCATTAAAAAGTATATGAGAAAACTTAACTTTTGCAGTGTTATCATCTGCTATGTACTTTAAAGATTTCTCAGCTTCTGGTTTGGCACAAATCATGGTTGTAATCAAGAATTAAATCTAGGCCAAAGAATTGCTGACATTTGAATTCAATTCCTTCATAATCTATAAAAGCCTTTTAGCTTATATTGCTGTGTAAGTCTCTGAGAAAATTTACCTACTGAAATGATTTTATTTGGGGGAAGTGGATAAATAGTGTCACTAATCTAGTTCTCTCTTTTGTATTTCTAGGGTAAATACATAGTCTGCATAGACCCTCTAGATGGTTCATCGAACATTGACTGCCTTGTTTCCATTGGGACCATCTTTGCAATCTATAAAAAGGTAAAATTCTTTCATTTAAAATAGGAAAAATATTATTGTGCAGCTTTTGGTAAAATAAAATTGCTTAGGAAGACTTAATAATATCTAACTAAACTTGTTTGTGAAAGAGACTCAGGGCCAGCTTTAAGTTAAGTTTAATATTTCACAGACGCATGGATTTGAATTTGAATTAGTCAGGATTTGAATTAGTCTCTTAGAAGAAGAAGAACCTATGTGTACATGGAAGCCTAGCTGATATTTAATTAGCCAGCTAATGAAATTACCCCTTGGAAAAAAATCATGTCTTAGGTTCCATGAATATTTGTGTTGAGGCAAAATACCACGTGGTTGTCATCTACTTAGGGAATGTGCTTTCAGGTTTTCTTGGTCTCTCTACTAATAGTCCTGCTAGCCTGAGGACAGGCTTCAAAAACAAACCAGAGCTGAAACATGTCATGTGCATTTGAAATGTCTAATTCACTCTGAAAGGCAGAAACCCTGTCTGAAGGAGGTTGAAATACCAGACTTACAGGTCACAACATAGGGGGAAAAGTAAATCAGATAAAACACACCCAACCCAAAGTAGCTGTTTTCAGCTTCATTTTTGTGTGAAGCAAAAGAAAACAAAACAAAAAAAAATCCCAAGTACTTTTGATCAGCTTTGAACTCTGTGAGTCACGTTTCATTTCTTTTCAACTGTGCCTCTGAGTTTTCCTCTGAGCTGTGTTCATCATCACCTACAAGGAGGTACATAGCTCTTTATTATCTCCTTAATCCTTTCCTGCTTCCTGCATTCCTGCTAGGCTTAGTTAGAAGAGCATTCCTAGATCAATGTGTTTGTATCCTATATATAATTTGTATTAGTGCATCCAGTAGGAATCTCAGCTGGGGATCATGGAAGCATTTGTGCCACCTCATGCATGGATATGGAGCAGAAGACTGTCCCTATCCTGGAGTACCAGCAACAGAAATGAAGTAAAATGGACTGTTTCTTGTTCTAGGTGTCCCCTGATGGGCCTTCTGGGAGGGATGCTTTGCAGCCGGGACGCAACCTGGTGGCGGCGGGCTATGCGCTCTATGGGAGTGCCACCATGCTGGTACTGGCCACTTGTATTGGAGGTGTCAACTGTTTCATGCTGGACCCGGTGAGAATATCCTCTGTTTCTTTCTTTCTGTGTTAGGGATTACCAGGCACTGTCTGTAAGAACTGTTTGTCCCCAGGAAAACCAACCAAAGGAGCAGTTTTCAAGGTAGCATGAAGGAATGAAGTATAAATGTACTTGTACTTACAACCCACCAGCACTAATGGCAAGAGACTTGCATTCCACCTGCCTAATGCAGCAGTGCCATGTGTGACTCAACAACAGGAAGGCAGCAGCGTCAGCAGAGCAAATACACAGCTTGTGTAATCATGTGCTATTTAAAATGAGCAGTTTTCTGCAGTACAAAATACCCTTTAAGTCTTATTTGCCTTTTCCTTAATGCTAGGACCTTAGTAAAGCAGAGGAGCAGAAATATTTAACTTTCTTCTGTGTAAAAGAGTAAGTGATGTGTGTGGGTGATGTGATGTTCTAGCATGCATTTACCATGAGTTTTAAAACTCATGTTGATCATAGCAGAAAGTAGTTTGCTTTAGTGGCCTGTTTTTTTTGTGATCAGGCAGGCTGTGCCACCTGCCAGCCTTAAATTTTTATAACCTGCAGTGATCAAGCTGCAGGAAATAATAACTTGGTACTCTCTGTTTAGTACCAGCTTAAATAGATGCATGTATTTTTGACTATAATTAGGTAACAGATTTAACATTGACTATGCTTGCATATTATTTTGTTTACTCCTAGCACTAACTTGGAAATTTACCTTAGGAAAAACTAAACAGACCAGCCCTTGGTCACAGACTTCTAGTTAGCCCAAGCTAAAAAGAACTGGAATATCTGCAGCTATTTGAAGATGCTTCTGCATTGTTTCAGCCAGCACTCTCAGCTTCCAAACTCCTCAGAGTTTTGAAACTTGTATGTTGCAAGTTAGCAAAAGAGTGGAGAGATAAACAGATTTCCAGACAACTGCATTTTTTGGGCATAGAAAAGAGAGAGTCCTTGGAATGGTAGTATGAAGAAGCTTGCATGCCCCCAGGATTCATGCTCTGTCTGTGTTTTATGGATAAACAAAAGACTTTGCATATAGACTGCAAAGACTACTTTTTTTGAAGGTACTGGATTATTTTTAAAAATTACTATGGTAGTAAATTTTTATCAAATAGTGTGTGTTATTAGATTTTGCCTTGGTTTGGAAATAAGTGAGCAATTAATGTTAACAAATAATTTTTCTTTGTTATTGTTAGGCAATCGGAGAATTCATTTTGGTGGAAAAGGATTTAAAAATCAAAAAGAAGGGAAATATCTACAGTCTCAATGAAGGCTATTCTAAATATTTTGATCCTGCCATCACAGAGTATATCAAAAAGAAGAAATTCCCTGAGGTAAAAGATCCTGTTTCAGAGAAACTTCCTGCTGACGAACAATATTCATGATTTCCAATGTTATGAACAATCACTCATTCTCTCATGCACTGTTCAGAGCTTGTTTTCCTTTCCTGTCTATTAAAAATATAACTTAATGTAGGATTGCTAATGAGAGCAGCAGGTGATGTAACCAGATATTTCAGCATTCTCCAGTACTGCACTGCACCTCTTTTGCATTTTTTTCCTTTCTTCCTTTTTTCTTTCTACAAATCTTTCTTCCTGAGTGAGGGCCTGAGTAATGGTGCTGGAGGAAAAACTGGGCATTTGGTAATCAAGTAGAGAGGATGTCTTGTCTGGTGATGAAGAAATTTGATCCACACATGTTGTATTGCTGCTTCCTCACTGCAGCATCTGCAGAGCTGGAGAGCAGAGTGGAGATGGCAATGGGTCATTGCTCAGTGGTAGCTGTGTCCTAAGGGTGCCTCTCACTCGAGAATCTCGTGTAGTTTCAAGGCCTGCTTTGTGGTTGTGCAGCTTCCTCGTGTCAGGAGGCCCAAAGCTCCAAGGAGTGCCCATAAAACATTCTCATGCCTGACACATTTCATCACTGGAGCTACTACACTGACAGTGAAATGTGAACACCTACTATTGTTAAGTATTAATGTCCCTTCCTTACTTCCTGATCTTGCTTTGAAAGAAGATTGAAGTTTTCATCATTCGTCTTTCCAAGCTTAAGGGGTGGTTTATGTAGATAGTAAAATGTAGTCCAGGAAGTAGAATAAGAAAATAATACCACGAGTCAACTGTTAACTTTTTCTTAACAAAACAGTTGCAGATGCTGGCAAAAATTGTTGGAAGAAGTAGGAAAGATCACTCCTTTTGCTCTTCGATTCTTTTTCTGCTAGAAAAGACAAAGCCCCAGTATCAATTCCTAGCTCTTGAGTTTTTGCTACTGGAAATGCAGTGTTTTCCGGGTGTTAGAGCCAGTGGAGAGCTGGGATACATTTTCTGTTGTTGACACTACTGCTCCTCTATGCTGAAGTCTTCTATCACTCCTTTTCCTTGGATTTTCCTGGTTAGAAAGTGAAGAGGATACCGACATACTTTCCAAAACTACTTTTGAGTATTATCAATGGAGTACGATATGGAGATGTTAGGAGTGCTCAGAGGGCATGTGGGGGAGGTTAACCTGGGGTGCTCTGTGGTTACTTCCATTGGAATGTTTTTCTCTAGGATGGCAGCTCACCATATGGTGCGAGGTACATAGGCTCTATGGTGGCAGACGTGCACCGCACACTGGTGTATGGAGGAATCTTTCTGTATCCTGCTAACTCCAAAAGTCCCAAAGGAAAGGTAAGCCTGAAAAAGCCCAGTCATAGAAAATATTATGTTATGTAGACATTTCACTATCAAGATGAATATTTTAATTGCAGAACCTGTGTTTTCTAACTTGGTAGCTTGTATGTCTTGTGTGGAGGGATATGGCCATCCCTTGCACGCTGTCACAAGTGACAGCAGCCTGTTGTCAGACACCTGTTTTAGGGCTGCTGCTCACCTGTTTCCACTGCAGTGGCTTCTCTTTGTCTGCAAACATATCCAGCTTGTGGAACATACCAGGGGGTGGGCTGCACAAACAGGCTCCCTGCACCTTGTCAGCCAAAACTGGTGGTGCTGGTCCCAACAAGTAGAACATTACAAACCAAACAATCTGCATCCCCCTGAGATTTCTAGTTCAAGCTGGTTTGTAAGAAGCCTAAATGTAGTTGGCCCATTGGGAGGAGCTCTGCCGAGGAGAAAACCATCAGCATCTTGTTCGTGGTAGCAGGACTTCATCTGGAGGAACTGTGCCTGGATGCACCTGCCAGGACAATGGTCAGTCACACACACACAGGGCAGACCACACACTTACAGGCTGACAAGGGGACTGTTTATTTAGCAAAGATCTTTGATCTGTTTTGCAATCATGTGTAAATTATTGCATCAGGTTAGATACGATGCAGATAAGATACAGTTATTCATTAGAGAAACCTAGTGGCACACTCAGAGCTAGTGTTTTTCTTTATTTTCACACAGTCCTCTGCCTCATTAAAGTTGTATCTTGACATACAAGCTTTATCTCTCTGTAAACAGGACAATGCAAACATGGGCTATGGAGAAGCACTTAGATGGGGCAAATCCAGCATTCACTGTTTTTAAAAGAAAAATCCACGCAATTTCATTATTGAGTCAATGTTTGTATGAAATAAAGAGTACTTAGAGTGTTGATGCATATAAAATCATATGCCAAATATATTTTCATTTCATGATTTTTGGCGTTGCCTGGCCTGAATTCTGCCATTTTGACTTTTGTCTTCTAGCTGAGACTGCTCTACGAATGCAATCCTATGGCTTTTGTTATTGAGAAGGCTGGGGGAATAGCAACAACTGGTCATCAAGCAGTACTAGATATAGTGCCTGAAGATATCCACCAAAGAGTGCCTGTTGTCTTGGGGTCTCCTGATGATGTGAAGGAGTACCTCGAGATAGTCAAGAAGCATTCAGCTAAGTGAAGAAAGCTTGCTGGATTCACTGTGCACAAGGGGATAAAATGTCTTACAGCTGAACCAAATAACACGCTGCAGTACTGTGAGATTGAGCTGTCTGACTTCCGTAGCAAAAGAGCAAATGAGCCCTATTTTCATAAGATTTTTTTAAAGTGAAATCTTGTGCAATTGTACTGTGCAATGAAAGGCAATAAAAGATTGCATTAAAGGGAAGCATTAAAAATATGTTTTCTTTTTAATTTTTCATTTGTGTTATGCAAGAGCCACGTGTGCTGCAAGTAAATACAGTGTTGCATTCAATATCTAGTGGAGAGAGACTCAGCTTTCTCAGACTACTTACAGACTATCAGCAGTAGAGCTGTCCTCTTTTAAAAGTCTTGGGAAGAAGACTCAGCAGCCTCTTACAGTGGGTGACCTTTCCTAGACCAGTGTCTTCACCCCAGAAGTTCTCACCGTGCTTCGGTCTGGGTTCGCTCTGATAGAGGACAAAGGCTTGTGAAACATGGGCATTGGTGTATGCTAATTCTGGCACATGATGTCACTAGTGCTGGTTGTCACTCTATCAGATCCAGTTACACAAGGATGGAAAATGACACGTTAGGGTGGAGGGGTTTTAATGGGATAAAGAGTATGTGTAGACAGCTCATTCGTACACAGATTGTGCTGTGATGAGCTGGCTATCTTTGCCAGAAATTAACCTGCTTCCTTGATGAAAACAGGAACTTGTGTATTACTAGCAACCTCCACCAGATGTTCTTTGTGTTATTTTGGGACTGGGGATTAACATGGAAAAGGATTCTGCTGCACAAGCAGGAGGGAGGTGTGAAGATCCCCCCAAAGCACACTGACATTTAATATTCTCATTTAGAGCATGCTGATGGGAAAAGCACACTAATGCTTGGGAGCTAGATGGGCTGTCCACCACTGTCTGCTACAGTTTTTGAATCACTTAAAATCTGCAAGTCTTTGATATTTCTCACTGCCCACTTACCTTCACCAAACTCAAAGTTAGGATCACATGGATGTTGCAGTGGGTGGATTGCCACTGAACATTGACTCAATTCATGGTCTGGGAGGTCCTGTCTAGGGGTGCCCTGAGCTATAAACCTGCCTGCCTGCCTGAGGGCTTTGCATGTATCAGTGCAGAGAGCCTGACTGAGCGTGGTTCTTCTTGTAAAACAAGAAAGAAGTGTGGGGAACCTGGAATCCATGGGGCAAGGGCATGGTCTGTGAGGGATCACACAGATAAAAACCTGGCCACCCTCCTTCTGACTGTCATGCTGGAGCATACTGGCAAACCTTAGTTGTAAATATGTATCTGTTCTCCAAATTGATGGGGGGCAAGACGTTTCTGTCAGGGGCTGTTTGGCCTAGTCTGCTGAAAATGTTAATTCTGATCAGGCTTTGCTAGGGACCTGAGCCCTTAAAAGACTGTGAGAGTGTTGGCAGTAGCCAATTTGGACTCCAGTGCCTCAGTGCTGTGTTAGCATGACTCAGCAGACAGTAGCCACAGATTTTTGCCTAGTTACTGTAATTCCATGTCTGTATTCTGCCCTCAAGCTTTACAAGAATCCTGGACTCAATATGTCTATTTTTATTACGCCATACTGACAGCATGTAAAGGTTATAGGAGGAAAGTCAATACTGCCTCTGTTTACGAGGTCAGTTCTCAGTGTTTTGGTTTTGCCTGCTGGCTGACATTTTATAGTTAGCATTTTGCCCATTGTGAGCTGGGTTTATCTTCTAATAAGTAAAATGTGATATGTTTAAGTAATTTTAACAACATCCCTGGTTAATTTTAACAGCATCTCCGCAGTGGGGAGAACTACTTAGCAATCTCCTTCCACATCCCCCCTCCCAGAGCTCTGCCTGCCAAGGCAGAGCAGGAAGGTGGGTTTGTCACAGTGCCCGCTGTCAGCCCCCGTGGCACTTCCACCCACTGCCCTCCTCAGAGGCTGCACCGTGGCCTTTGGTGAAAGGTCACTGGCTCCAGTTTCAGCTGGCGCCATCCAAGGGACTAACATTCATATCAGTTAGAAAAGGTGTCACCTTTAAGGCTCAGGACTGGCCCATATCCAGTGCAAGAGTGAATAATTCCCAAGAGCTCTTTATATTAGAGGGCAAATCTCCCACAGCTCTATCAAATTGAGGTGTTTATTTTTTTAACCTTCCTATGCTATTCCAACTTCTAGTGCTGAAAGGTTGTCAGGCTTATAGACAATCATCACACGTTTTTCACACAATCTGATTTTTCTCCAGCTCCCCAAAACGGTAATTATTTGTATAGCCTAATAATTCCATATAATCATTGGGTTATTATCATTCAGTGGGATCATAGTATTTATCAAAACAGGGTGAAGCTTTCAAGCTTCCATCCAACTGTGTGCCTTTATCCAAGTTTTATTTCTTTTTTGCTACACTGTTGACTGCAATATTTATTGAAAGACTAGCTGAAGAGTCTGTGTTCTTTACATAGTAATGTAAGTTAATTTCTTATTGAAGGAATGTTATTTGAGAAGATCAAAGCATTTGGCTTCATATATACTAAAAAATCCAGTACCTATAAAATATGTTTGCAGATTTAAAAAGAAAAGAAGGCAAATAGTGAACTTACTAACTCTGAAAACACCCTTTGAATCACTAACTCCAAAACAAACTTTCTGTTAGAAGATGATCTGAACTTTGTCTTTTTGACCAGTGTAAAAGATCACTTGGAATCAACAGAAGATCTGCATGTGATGTTTTGACACAAGTTAGAAGTCATAGGCCAACCCCTACCCCATTTCTTATTTACTAATTTGATTTGGTATGTTTATGGTATTCCAGCTACACAGCAGAGAGATTTTGCACTAAAAGCATTTTGGTACAGGTCAGGCTGCCAGCTGCCATGATGATGAAATAATGTGCAGAATGTAATGCCTGTACTTTAAGCCAGCAGATATTTTTGCATATATAACGTGAAACCTCTCCCCTTCTTTTGTTGATCCTACCATGTGCTATCCCAAAGCTCCCTACATACATTATTTTTGGTTTTCTACAGTCTGTTCCAAATAAGAAAGTCTCCTAATCAGGCAGAACATGCTCTGTAACATTTATCCTGTGATGTATCCTGTACATTTAACTATATCACAGTAGTAGAAAAGATTTCTTTCTTCTTCAACCACTGCCTCAGAGGATGTAGTGCAAAGCCTACCTGTTGCTCCCTCTGAGCAACACTGCTCACCAGTCCCTTCTCCTTGGAACAGGACTGGAAAAACATCTCCAAAAGTGAAGCACATGGGATGGAAGCAGCACTAAACTCTGCCTTTTTACTTGTGGCTAGTGTTCACTGCTGTCAGTCTCTAAAGTCCTTTTTTGTGGCTGATTTCAAAGTACAAAACCTTAGCATTCAAATCCCTTTAAAACCCTATAAGTAATGTATTTCTCATAGATGAAGAGACACTTCTAGGGAAATCTGAAGAAATGCTAGAGATAAAAAAGGAACGCCAAGGCAAATCAAAACTTTTTGGCTTCAGATGCAGTTCCTATTAATGAAAACACATTAGGTATATGTTTTATTACTGAATTTTGTTTCTGTTTTCCTGGCAAGATTCTAGTGCAGTAATTTGGGTTAAAGGAATAACAATTGAACTTAATGAAACTTTTCTTCTTTTAACTCCAGATTTTCTTGTTTTGCTGGTGGGCTTTCCATATCTTCTGCTTAAAAATAAGAGTGCTTCTGGTAAGTAAAATGAAGGCTTCAGCACATAACAGTATATAGCTGCTCTTACCGCCTAGTCAGAGTAGGAAGACAGTGCTGTAATTAAAATCCATAACTCTGCTGTTCCAGATAGCATGTGTCTAGTGCACAATCTAATGCATTACTTGGAGAGTTTCTGTCTACCATTGCCATCATGTGCTCCAAGGATATTGCTTGTAAGGAGTTATTGGCAACATAATTGCAAATTTGGATATACCTATATTTACTTAACGCACTACAATATGAGAGCCAATATAAATTTTAATTTTGTGAGTTATGCCATTGACGTGCTTAAATCAGAGAAGCCTTATTTGTAAATTATTGAAGACATAATTACTTTATAACTAGTCAAGCCACAGCTAACCAATAGTTCTATTCATTCAAGCACTGTAATATTACAAATAACCCAGACTGGGAATTAAAGCATTAAAATGGACCTGCAGCAGACCAGCTAGCAACATTAAACACTTTTACCAATCTGAGTTTAGACGCACCCCTTCAAAACCCTCCTTCAGGGTGGAGGCCAAAAGAGAGGGAACAAACTGAGCTTGTGGGGAGGGAGCTTCGCTGTCTGGAGTCCCAGTGCTGTGGGACACTGGCACACACGGTTACCTGGGCCTGCTGCCTTCATTCTTGCTGCCCTGTAAACACAGCTTGGCTGTGCTGAGCCCATTGCCCAGCAGGATCTACAGGAAAGACATTTCCAAGCACGCAGCCAGAGAGAGTTTTGCATTATTATCAGTCTGATACTGTACAGTGAGAATATGTAACCGTATCTGCACAGAGCGAATTTCAGTGCCTGGGGGGACCAGATGAGCAGTAGCTGCTCAGCTGTTGTCCTCTCTCAGGCTCCATTCCTGCATCCCAGCCGAGCCACGGAGCCAGCCTGGGGTGCAGTTATTCCGAGCGCTCAATCACATGGTCTCAGAAACATCTTAATAAGCTCTGAGCAGCAGCACAGCCAAACACAGCTTCTCCTCAAAACAAAACAGCGACCCAGGATCCCAACCCCGCCGGAGAGCGCCGTGCCCAGCCGGGAGCGCAGGGTCTCTGGTGGCCGGCAGAAATGACGGAGAGGAGCCCCTTCGAAACGGACATGCTGACCCTGACGCGGTTTGTCATGGAGAAGGGGCGCCGCGCGAGGGGGGCCACAGGCGAGCTGACACAGCTGCTCAACTCCATGCTGACTGCCATAAAGGCCATTTCTGCCGCTGTCAGGAAGGCAGGCCTCGCCCACATGTGAGTCCTGCCCTGCACTACAGGGAGGAGGAGGAGGAGGAGGTGGTAGAGAGACGGCTACTTGCATAGCAAGGCTGGGGAGTGGGCAGGGATTCATAAATACCTCGGAAATGTCTTTTTTAAGATGAGTGAGGTCAGAGCCTGGATTATCAAGAGTGGGAAGAAGGAGAGCTCTCCTTCTGGAGCATTTTAATACTGGGCTCAACACAGACATTTAAACTCACTGCTCTTCTTTACTCTAAAAATGTAAGTCAGAACAGAACTCCAATGCTCTGCTCACCTTGTTATCTCCTGCACTTGTTGATATTGATCTATTTTTAAATCTACTGTGAACTTGCTGAAAATCACACCATGATATTCTTACTGCAGAATATCTCACTGTGATATTTTCTGCTAACATCCAAGCCCTCTGCTGAACTGTGCAAATCAGGGCTTGGCTTATCTTGGGAAGCTGATTTCCTGCCTGTCTGCTGTATAATGCCCAAAGCAACAGCCCTGTGAGAAACTCCATATGCTGCCATACCTGGGTGCATCTCTCTTTCCTTCCTCAGGCAGGGAGTCTCAAAAGGCACGACAGGAAAAACAAAGGTAATGATTTGGCATCTAGTGCTTTCACAGACAGAATAAAAAATGGCCTTAGCAAAGCCTGGCATGTACTGAGCTGTTCCACATGGAAAAGTGCAATAGACTTCAGTCTGTCTTTCAGCAGTGATCTAGCTGAAGGAGTTCAGAGATATGGAATGCCCTAATAAACTTGTGCATTTAAAATAGAAACTTTTGATATGTATCAAAAGATAAGTTTCTGAACATGCCTGAGTATGTACTTATACCTGCATGCATGAAAGAGACCAGGAATGCATTTGTGAAAGAAAGTCAACATCTATAACTTGTTCTGGGGTTTGAGTTTTTTCTTCCCAGAGAAACACCAAAATGTATGGCACTGGTGATTTGGGGGGGTGGGGGATTTTGTGCTTCTGTTGATTATTTGGTCCAAGTCTTCAATCACCTTTGCAAATCATGAATTCAGTGTCTCAGAACTATTGCCCTCACTTTACAGGACCATAGTGTCTGGAGAGGACATGGGACATACTCAAAGTGAACGGTATCAGGCTCCTATGCCCTTACTCTTAAACTATGCTTTGTCTCTGTCCTTACTAGGTGAAACTGAGCTTTGTTGCCTCCTTGGCTTAAAGAAAGAGTTATTCTTACATAATTTCTATCTTTAAATAGGCAGTTTCTGAAATAGTTTGTAACAGCACAGAAACTGATAGGCTAGAGGTGGAATAACCACATATCCTTCTTCCCCTTCAAAAAAAACCCCAAACCATTTATTATGTTAAGGAGCAAATGTTTCTTTCTACAAACAAAAAGCTTTAGATGTTGACTTAGAAATACCTAAAGTATCCAAGCACACAAATGAGTAACTTGCCCCATGCAAATTACAGAAACTAACCATGAAATTTCAGGAATTCCTATGGCCAACTTTCAACCACTGTGAAAGTGGCTTGCATCCATCTGCATTTGTGCAGTTAAGAGATCAGATTTTTCTAGCCCCTCCAAATAGGAGGCTGTGAAGCGTCTTCTTTAATGTTAAAGCACTCAGCATGAATTTTTGACAAATTTTCAATTCAAAAGCGAAGGAGAACTTTGTCCGAGTCATAGACCTGGGCTGTGATTGTGCCTGAAAACACACTAACTGAAGAATAGGTACTTACCACTCCCTGAAAATCATGCTCCTCTTCAAGATCTTAAACTTGGCACTCAAAAATAGAATGTCCCAAACACTCAATACTTCTGAAAAGCACAGGCAGCTTTGAGTAATACAGAAGACCTACTCCACTCCCAGCTCAGGCTTGCCACTGTCCAACATCATCCTAGGGACTAATTACTCTCTTCTTTCTCCTCCTCTCTTCCCCCTCCTTCCCCCACCCCCTTTTTTCCTTCCGTTAAGAAATAAAAAACTGTATCTTTTCCCTGTATGGTTTCTGTATTTCTAAGATGCCCAGAACATGCACATTGGGTCTAAACAGTGCTTCTTCAACTGGAAATCTCAGAAATATATTTACTACTATGTTATATCATTAGCATATTGCTAAAATCGGGATAGGGGAAAGAAGCATCATCCTAACTCAGCTGAAGATCACTGAATAAGACAGACCTTGATCCTGAGATACAGCTCCATATGGCAAATTCTCTGGAGATGTCTTTTAAGTGCTGGTTTGGGGCTGGCAGGAGACTGAGTGAATGTGGATTAAAGGACCAGCTTGGAGCTCTGAGCAGCCAGTATCAGAAAATAATGCAGATGCTCTCTGCACTTTCTGCTTCCTCAAAACTGCAGCCAGCTGCTCATGGGGCTGCTAGGGAAGCCTGGCATTTACCACCTGGGCTGTAGGCTCTGCTTCTGGCCTGGAGAACATCCACACAGGAGCAAAAGGACTCAGATAAAGCCTCAAAATGCATGCTTTTATTGTCGAGCACCCCAACAGTCTTATAATGCACCTTAGCTGTTTCATCCAAAGATTATCTAAGGTATAGGAAGATAAGAGGAAGGAACAACCTTGACTAGTTGGGTTTTTTCCCTAAAACCCTGTAATGTTGGCCTCCTTCAGGTTCTTTGACATTATTACTGTTCTGCAGGTTTGGTATTGCTGGCACTGTGAACGTGACGGGCGATGAGGTGAAGAAGCTGGATGTATTATCCAACTCCCTGGTGATTAATATGCTCCAGTCCTCCTACAGCACCTGTGTCCTGGTCTCAGAGGAGAACAAGGAGGCCATCATCACCCCGAAAGACAAGCGGGTCTGTGCAGCTCCTGCATTCGGGGGGTTGTCGGCTCCGGCAGCAGCAGGTGGCACTCTTGCTTCAAGTATGAAACCTGGCCCCGGCCCCCAAACCTAACCCTTCCCGGGGGAATTCAGAAAATTTGCACCATTTCTGCGTTGTTTTGATTAATAACTGTAGTGGGTGGCATGATTTCAACAGCTAAAAGAGATGTGGAGAGTAAAATTATTATTAAAGTTTTGTGAAGGGGAGAAAAGAATTATTTTTAAGCTTGTTAACACATCCCAAATCCCAGGTGTAAGTGTACAATTACATTCCCTGACCACCGGTGGGATGGTTTTGGATTACAGTAGTATTTTGCAAGATAAAATGAGATGAGAGGCTGGCAGAACCGAGTTTTATGTTACATGTCCAAAGGAAACACCTGACTGCTTCATCAGGCTTCCCCCAGGAGGCGATCGTATTACGGCGAGTTACTGTTGACGCTGATGTAACCTGCCCTTTCCCGACGATTTTTTTCTTTCAGCCTTCTTACCCTCAAACCTCACAACACAGCGAAATTCTTTCATTCGCTGCAAAAAGTAGCAAAACAAAACGTATTTATTCGAGGAAGACGCTTCCAGAATGAGTCAGTGCCTTTGCTTTTAAAGCATTCCTTGCGCTGCTTGGCAGCCGAGGGCTGCTCCTCTGTGTCCCCTGTTTGTGCTGTCTGAGCAGAGCCGTCCTCTCCGGTTTCTCCGGCGGGCCCTTGGCAGTCGGGGTTGTGCTGCTGGGCCAGCTGGGTCAGCAGCGCAGCCGCCTCTGATGAGCTCTACCAGGCGTATTGGAGGGCTAAATGCAGACAGAAATACATGGGATTTTTCAAGTAAAAGGGAATAATAATAATAATAATAATAATGCAGAACAACGTGTCATTTAACGGTTCCCTTGCCACTTCTGTTTTAGGGTAAATACGTGGTGTGCTTTGACCCCCTTGATGGCTCATCCAACATAGACTGCTTGGCACCAATTGGAACAATATTCGCTATCTACAAAAAGGTAAGAGGGTGAGCAAATCTCACTTGGTGAAAGCAAAATGCCTTGGGTTCATCACCTTGCCTCGCTTCTTTCCTAGGTCCATTAGGGCAAAAGGGAGCCTTAGAAAGAGTAGACGAACACTTGATATTCACGAGCGCTAAAGCGCTGCCTGAGTTCACAGGAAGGGGACACGCAGCCCGATGGGTTTGCTGGGTGGCAGCGCTTCCTTCCCGCGCACACAAAGGCGCTTATCCGGGCGATCTCAGCCGCGGGGCAGCGGGCGAGCTGGGGCTCGGCTCGGCGGTGCCCGCGGTGTCGGTACCTGCGCTCCGGTCCCGCCGCGGCCGGGCTGGCCCGTGCCTGTCGCGGGTGGGAGCCCACGATCTCGCCGCGATGGGGGCTGCGGGAGAGAGTCGCCCACATTCACCAGCGCCCCGGCTGCTCCCGCGGGGGTGCGCCGAACAGCGACTACGCAGGCAATTACGAATGCTAATAGTTACAGTCATGCCAAGTCTTGTGATTTGTTTGCTAATCTCCCAGCAGTTGGTGTTTTTTCCAAAGCCTGAGCTCACGGTCATATGACTGTGGGAGACCCTCAGCCACTGCTATTGTGAAATAGTTTACAGTACTTGTGACTTCAAAGAAGTCTTTGCAGACTCAGATGCTACTCTTCAAGATATGCAAATGAAGATACGTTTTTAAAGTCTCTCTCACCTTTTAGCTGGTAGTTTTCAGCTGGCTAGTCTTTGGGTTTTACATTTCTTGTGGGTAATACAATAGTCATCACTGTTGAGAATATGCATCTACTAGTGAATCAAATAGTCATGGCACAATCTCAAGAGGCTTGTAGCACAAGCCAGGTTCTGGAATTTGGCTGTCCACACTATTGATGGTTCCTGCAAACCCACACCACAGATGCTGTGCAGGCCAGACAGCTACAGAGTCATTATAACTCACTATTTGCAGTCCATCTGCCTTTTTTATTGCTTTGTATAAAGACCTCTGAAGTTATTTCACTACCACCGTCATAGTCAAAATATAATGGACAGGAAATCCATCTGTGCACCAGAAAGAAGAGAAAATAGCAATTATCAGAGTGTACTGTCCAGCTTAATTCCCTGGTTTGTTTAACAGTACATGGTACTTGGCAGGACAAAACTCCTGCAGTCCTAACATTGAAGTATCAGCTGATCTGTAGCTTTTTCACATTCTAACTAGCTCTGCAAAATGTTTGTTTCAAACCTTTTCTCCTTCTTTTTGGAAGCTAGCTCTTGGAAACACAGCATTGAATAAGGATGAAAAACAAGAGAATTTAGCCCAACTGCCTATACCTTTAGAGAGGAGTTCCTCTGCTTTTTTTCAAAATAGTCAACAAATATATAATTTCTCAGCCATATTAACATAGAAAGTGCATTTAAGAAATAGGACTGAAAAGCTCATCTCAGCAAAAAATATACTTTAAAACAACATAATATACAACCAGGAGTTATATAAATTGTATATTTATATTCTAGAAAACAAACCACTTCGCTCTATTCCTAGAGAATTATTTTTTCCTTAATGAGAAGAGCATACAAAAAACTATGACAACTATAATATGTTTGAAAATAACTGTGTAAATACATGTGTAATTCTGCATTTGATGTTGCAAATAATTAGTCTGCTATAGACAACAATTTCTTTTGATGGTGAGATGTGTGTGCCACAGGGATATGTTTTTGAAAGAGATGATGCTATGTAGGCCATTATAGTTGGTACTGTAAGGATTGTTTCACAAATTAGCTACTATTAGTCAATATTCAAAGCTCTGAAATATGCAAACAAAAGTTTAAACTAGTCTTCCTTCATTATCTGCATTATAAGCTCTTGGAATAAGCAGCTTGACATAATTTCAAGGGACTGAATGCCACATATATTTGCACATGCTATATTTCAGCCCCCATGAAGAGCTGGTTGTCAAGTGGATTTTTTATTTCCACAGAAGGACTTGGCAAAATAATAGCAAAAACATTTGAGCAAAATACAGTTAAAAACCATTGGCGAAGTAACAAAAGTAAGAAAAGCCTTTCAACTGAAAATGAAAACATTTTGATGTGAAATCACTGTCTTCACATACCAAGAAAGGTGTTGTTTTGCTGTCTCACCTCTCAGTTTTCCTTGAGGTGTTGCCATACAACAATGAATGGGATCACCTTGCTTGGATCCTGATGGGCAAATATTTTATTTTCTACACAAGATAGTCCTCACGGATTTTAATTTTTTTAAAATCAGATATTCAGGGCTAGACCTGCTGTTTCTATTTAGCTGCTACTCAGTCTAAATAAGCCCATGCAGTCACTGAAAAATTGTTTAAGAGTGCAGCAATAAAATACTAAACCATGGCCTGAAGAAAGAGGGGCTTCTCATTTTGATTCCCCATGGACAACCACCAAAACATCCATACAGGACCCACCACAACTGATGAACTTGTAAGTAAGCATTGATATCAAGCAATCCCTACCCATTTGGTAGTAGCAGGAAGGGAAGGCTGGAACTGTTGGCTGTGCTTCTCACCTACCTCACCAGACAAGCTCTTGTAAGCCGTGGCTGAGGAACACCCCTGGAGCTGCTGGGAATATTTGCACCATGTCAGCTTGGGCTACTGTTGTTCCATGATAACCAAAGTGCCAAATCAAAATATGAGTGTCAGAAATTGATTGAAAGCATGAAGTAAAATGCCACCTGAATGTTCTGTGTAGAGCTATATATGCATACCTGCACAAATGCACACTTTACATAATCAAATGCATTTTTTAATTTTGAATAAAATATGATGAACATTTTTATATAATGGATGAACATTTTTATCCCTTCAATTATGCATCTCTTCACCAGCAGAGCCTGATGCACAAACTTGGTTCCATCAAGGGTCCCTTTTATTCTGTACTATGGAAGCATTTTTTCTGTAACATTAATTACAGAATTTATCTCCCAGTTATTCCCTCTGAGGAGTGTCAGTATGATAGCTGATGTTCCATTTACAGAAAATTAGTACCTCTGCTCTGTCTCGGATTTCTGCTGATCCTCAGTTCATAGCTGGGGCTGTAATGCTGAGGGATCAGCTCTGTGGCAGGTATCACACAGATTGCGTGACATGTACGGAACAACAGACTCTCAGAGTCCTGTCCCGGCACGAACATGTACCTGCACCAGACTCACCCCGAGCCAGTGGGGGGAACACCTCTGGGTTTGTTGTTGCAGAGGCCTGCACAGACAGAGAAAGGAAATCTGCCACGCTGCAGTTATTACTGCAGTGCTGTTTTTATCGCTCATTACCAGAGTTTAACCTGTTTTTCCCCAGGAAACGGCCGATGAGCCCTGTGACAGAGACGCTTTGCAGCCCGGGCGCAGCATTGTCGCTGCAGGCTATGCCCTGTACGGAAGTGCTACGCTGGTTGCCCTCTCCACAGGGCAAGGAGTGGACTGCTTCATGCTCGACCCGGTACAGTCACGGTGTTAATCACACTGCCACCACCTTTCAGAGCTTTCTGTGCTTGGTTTTACTGGGTTTTGTTAGTCCTCATCTCTGTAATCCACCCGCTTTATGCAATTCTTTTCTTCGTGTCCTGGAGATTCCTCCTTCTCTCTACAGGTATTTAATTATATATGAGAATGTTGGTTGCAACACCTGCATGGTTTTTCCTACTCAGTAGAAGTGAAATTAAGTTAAATTCTCAATTAAGTGTTTGAAACCCTCTTCATTCAAACCAGCACTTAAGAAACTTTAATCTGTACAGTGTCATTGTCTTCAGTTAAAGGAATCTGTGTTTATTTTATTCTTGATTTTTCTGTCTGAATAAGAACATCAGCATGTTCACTGTTCAGCCTGAGGCAAGGACCATTTTTGATAGCTCAAGCCAAGTGATGTTTCATTTCCTGGGTGCAGTACAGTTTTATGGCTGTCACCTAAAGTGCATAGCAAAAATTTGCAAAAGCACAACAATGCCTGTACATCTGAACGTGTGCCACTCTTCAGTGCCCAGGAACACAATGAGTGTTACTGTGGGAATGCAGGAAGATCACTCATTTGTAAAACCAGAATTTGATGTGGGGAATAACATAATGGATTTTTAATTTTTTTTTGTTTAGTTGTTTTTTTAATATAAAGTGATAAACTATTACCAAAACTTCTTATAACCTTTGTAAATAGTCTCATTCCAAGTTGAAAGAACTGGGAGATGAACTGCTCTGCTTGAGACAGAAAAAGAGAAGGTGGAAGTTGAAATCGAACTGCAGATAGCAACATATAGGGGTAGCTGACCACATTAACTTTAAGATATTCAGACAAGACAGGTAAGAAGAGTTCAAAAATCAGATGACAGTGCCATTTCTTAATTGGCAACCTTATGATTTGAGGACAAAGATTCATGATTCATCTGCTTTCAGGGCTGATTGGTGTTCTTTTGATACTCTATTCCAATCAGGTTTCATTTGTAGTACCAACAAGTTTTCATTAATTTAATATAAATTGTCTGCTTTCTGCTCTTTTTGAAATATTGGGAGGCTGGTGCTGAAAGGATCAAGCTGTGCTAGCATTTCTGCCATCTCTAGTGTGACAACTCTTACAGAAAGTCAACAAAATTTTCTGCTGCCTGCTAATACCTCATTTATCCTGTCCTGTAGGGTCTTGGTGAATTTATTTTGGTAGACAGAGATGTTAAAATCAAGAAGAAGGGGAAGGTATACAGTCTCAATGAAGGTTATGCGAAGTATTTTGATCCAGCAATGACAGAATATTTGCAAAAGAAGAAATTCCCTGAGGTAAGAAAATATTAGCACTGTACCCAATGTACCGTGCACTGGCAAGCACTGCATTCCATGCAGTCCTGGCTGATGGAAAAGGATTTGAAGGTCTTCCTGAGTTCAGAGCCATGTAACCCTTTCATACCAGCTGGCCCATTTTGGATATGAATCTAACAGAGCTTTTTTTTTGTATGTGTGTCCTGACATCTTTTATAACTTAGACTTTGTTAAATGACATCATAGCTTGTTTGTGTGAAGGGAAATCTGCTGAAGAACCAGATCTTTCAATAAAGCTCTGGAAATGTGCATGCCAAATTCGGGGCTACCCTCATTTTCTAGCTTTATCTGAATATGCAGTTCAGTCATGTGTGCAGCTGAGCATTTAGGGCTGGGTTCAGTGTGCTGCTGAGAAGGTGTTTGCAGGAGTCTGGGTGGCATCACCTTCTCCTTCCTGTACCTGTTAGCATCTGAAAAACACAGCATCGTTCTTGCACAGGCTACTCACATCATATGGAGCATGAACCAACCTATAGGCTGGGGAGAAAACCTAAACTAATGCTATGAGGCACTTTCACTGCATTTGGTTGTTAAAAGAGAGACATATCATATCTGATGAACTTGCTTGGACACATACAGTTTTGTATTAACTCATCAATGCTAGGAGGACAGAACACAAGCTCTCAATGTGGGAAGCTGGAAGGTCTCCAGAAAGTGTGGCTATGTGAAGAGTAATTCATAATGAAATATGGTGATGTGGATCAACTCAGGATTTAATTTGGTCAGGAAACTGGTTTTAAAGCTCTTCCTATTGAAAAAAATCAGATTATTTTTAAGCTATAAGTTATCAAGTATACTTGTAATATGGTTTGTGTTAAATAATGGATCCAGTAAAAACCTCAGAGTGCTATACAAGGGAAATATAGTGAATAAGCATTTAAACTATAGTCCTGTGATAAGCTCCTCCTTCTGAGTTAAAAAATCTGGATTTACTACATTGGCTGCAAGACTACTGACTGAATATTAAACCCTCTTTTTCATATCACCCAGACTCTTAGCTACAGAGAGTGTCACATCACAGCATTCTACATATTTTAACTTCGAATATTTGAGGTTATTATGAGACTTCAAAGTCTGCATTGAGTTGAGCTGTGAGAGCAGCAGAAGCCCACTACCCAACTTTCATACTTCCTGAAACCTAATCCAGCTGGGAAAGTGAAGGACATCTGTGCTTCTCATTCTGCTCATGTTATACTAAGCTGATTGTATATATATATATATATGTATATACTGTTATACATGTATCAGTACAATGAACTAAGACATGATTTATAATCCTGTGTTTCTGCAAAGCACCAAGGGGTTGTTTACAGTAAAACTCTTAGATGAATACATCAGCCCCACAGACCTAGGAAAAGACTGAGGAGATTTCAAACTCAGTGGAAAGGCCAGACAGAGGTATTTCACCACAGGATCAGTGAGACTGCTCTATCATGTGACTCACTAAATCCTTAAGTTAGAACATACTGGAAAGAACTCGTTTGCAAACACTATTTTATCTCAAATCTGTGCATCATTTGATGAAAACCTATTGAAATTGTTGGTCTAATGCAACAGAGGTTGGCAGATATTTTTGTTGCTGTAAAGCAGGCAGCACAGGAGTGCATGGGTTATTTGGGGCAGGGGAAATCTTCTTGATTGTGCTGAACAAGCACATTTTTTGCTGCTCTGACATGTACAGTACTTGAGAACAGCTGAGGCACAAATGTTATGGCCACAAAGCCCAAGGAAGTGCCCTGCCCATCTGAAGCTTGTTATGAACCTGAGTTTTGGAAACAGCATAACTCAATTCCTCGATTTGGAAAGGACATTATATTTTCATTGTGGGAGGACTAGAGCTAAAAGGTTTTGCCATTTCTCCACAGCATGAAACAAGCTTTCTGGCCTCATCTGTAAGCCTAACCAGATACAGCCACACTGCTGATGTCCCTACCTTCCCTACAGGGGCCAGGTGGAGCTTTTCACAGCTTTAGTCTTTGTCCCCTTCTCTCCAGCATGCAGAAGGGTACTGAGGGTGTCTGCTGCATCCCCCCTGCCTGTGACTTGAGGAGGAACTCATGTGTGGACGTTCCTATTTGGGCAGATCATTCACCCCACATTCTTCTGTACACTAAAAGCCAAGAGACTAAGCATCAGTTTTAGATATTTGTCACTTTTTTGCATTTTTCTTCCTTTGATCTTGCCTCTAATAACTCCTTTCTGTGGTTCTTGGATGATGTTCAGATGACTCTCTGCCACAAAAATCAAAAAGTTAAAAATAAAGTAGGCTAAGAAAAGTAGAATGCTGTCCACAACATGCCCTATGTTCTGTATCATTGTCATTGGCAACAAAACACTAAAAATCAACTATTTATGAGTGGAAGAGAGATTTCCCCTTACTATCTAACAGCAGTGTCCCAGATCAGACAGTTTGGACTACAAACTCACCCTGACCCTCAGAGTTTCTTGTGGATCACCATTTACCCTAAATCACTAGAAAAATGCTGATGTTCTGCAGGCCAGACCTAAGCCTGCCTCTACTATCCTGAAGTGAGAAATATATGTGTAACCACATCTCTTCTGGTATGAGAGTAAAGCTATTTTTTTATTAAGCATGACAAAATCACGCTGCTAATTCACCAGTTTGAGGAGCAAGCTTCTGTTTGCAGAGTTGCCTGTAAGGCAACATGTTTACTCCAGCCTGCAATGCTTAGAGGGTGCTGCTGGGCCAGAAACTGTCTCTGCACAGATTTTACTATAACTCCTCCCCAAAATGGGTTCTTCCTCCCATAATGGCTGCAAGGCCTTGGCTTGTCTCTGGCACTGGTTCACCCACGGCAGAATTTGAAACACCCTGTGGACATTGCCACACTTTACTTTGACACCTACTTTTATATTTGCTTCCTACAGTTAGGCACAAGAGAAGCTGAGTCTCCTCACAGCTTGCTGATGACAGCTATGCAATTGTGACTCCCTGGCTAAGGATTTGTCTCAGCAATGCCATTAAAAGCTTGCTATCAACAGCACATTTGTGTATGAAGCATTCTTTTGTCAACTAGCCAAGTTGTGTCCAAGTGATATGAAAAAGCTAGTAAAACCACTGTTTTTTTTGTCACCACAACTGTATGTGGAGTAAGGGATGCAGGGTGTTGCTGTTGTGGCCTGTAGAAAAGATTTCTTGCCCTCCCTCTCCTAGTCATCATACTTATGTAAGAAAAACCTGGTCCTGTTCTGCTGTAGAAGAGCAAGGCTGTCAGAAATCTGTAGAATAAAGAAATGAAAAATTGACTTATATCAGAATATGAAGAAAAAAATCACAGGCCCTATCTGTTATGGATCATTATTGTCAAGCAAAACCAAAAAGCAGCAGAAGGGGCAGAACAAAGAGTAGCCACAATTTTACTCAAACACCATGGATGCTGACCAAGGGAACATGAAGGTTCTCCAACACTTTCACTGGCATCAGCTGAACAATCAGAAGTGCTTACTGAGCAAGCACAGAGCTTGGCATTACTGAGGCCTTGGGATGAGCCTGTCCAGCATTCATGCCCTATTGTTTTGTCTGAGAAGAACTCCTGGCCAATATGCCAGCACTCATGCAACACCTATTAACTTTCTCGTCACTACAAAAATGCACGAGCAACAAAACTGGAGAAACAAGAAATAACATTTCACTGACTAAAAGGAGTATTTATTCTTCCCATGCAGACAGCTTTATGCTAAGGGAAGTAAAAAATTTATTTCAGTACGTGGTTCAAGTGATAACCTTATCAGAATGGAGGAATTTATCTTCTGTATTTTTCTCAGCACAGTCTCAGCAGTCTGTGTCTAGCAAGTGAATATCTATCTGGGTAAGAAGCAACTAAAATTGTCAGTGGCATCTCGTGAGCTTAGAATACCCTGAGTTGTAAGGGAACCCACAAAGCATCCTTCACATAACACTGTCCATGTACACACAAATTGTGTAAATAATCTGTGTGTGAATAGGAAATGTAGCACATTCCAAACCTGTCAGACGATGTGTACACAGGTGACTCAGCTGTGCAGCTCATGGTGGCTGAATTTTATGCCTGTGGTTAACAGAGTCCTTATTCACTAATGCCACAGAAGCAATCCTCAGCAGCCTGGTGAAGGGGCTGCTTGTTAATCTGTTATGGCTTTCCTTAGTGTTCAACAAACTGTTCTTAAGACTGGGTTCATTACCTCTTGAAACCACAAAAGAAACTTCTTCCTTTGATTGTAATTTTAAAGGTAATTTGAGACTATAATCACATCTTTCCAGAGTTTAACTGAAAACTCACCTTTATCTTTCTTTAATACCTCTTAAGATGTTTGGCTTTTCCTGATGTCAGAATTTACAATTGCAAAGTCACAAGTACAAACAGCTGTGAAATGGAGAAGCTATCATTTGAAGCTTAAATGTGCAATTATTTGAGCATAAGCCATGAAAAACAAGGGAGCAAATACTTAAAGGCTTTGTTCATTTCTGCCTATAATTAATAGGACCAGATTTAAACAAAAATGAATGTAAAAGCTCTAGGCTGTGCCTTACCCATCATGCCTTTCATAGTTTACATTGTTTTCTTCTGAATTTTTCATAGTTCTTCTAATGTGTACAACAAGAATCATGAAAACCAACATATGTACAGTTGAACAAGGGTTATTACATAGCCTGAAATAGGTCTCTTTTCCAATTTTATTATCAGCTATAACAAAAATCCAAGTCTTATGTTTAGCAGCATAGGACTTAATTTCCCAGTGTTCTGTTACTTTATAATGTGTAATTCATGAGAACCTTTCTTCATTTTAAAAGACAGTAATTATCAAAATTTTACAGTCACATGGAACAATTTGAAAAAGAGATCTCAAAATCGAATTATGTTTTTCTCTCTTTTCCTTCCAACTGGGAATTTTTTCCCCCCAGCCAACCTTATGATTTTGCTGGGAAAGGTTACTAATTTGTGGTGTCTGAAGGTCTTGGAGCTGGCATTGCTGAACAAGTTCTCTATGTATTTTTCTAGATCTAGTATCAGTACAGAATAGCACTTTGTAGAAAGTGCTAAGATCTTTTATAAGAAAACTGATCCAGAGAGAAAAAAACATGCTGGGATCTTTTCAGACTTTTAGCATTGTAATATAAAAACATATATGCATATTAAATGTGCATGAAATTCAGTCTCTAGTGATGTTCTGGGAGGATGAAAATTCCTCCTCAGCTTTATTGAAGACAGCTTGAGAGATATGAAAAAACCAGTTAAAAAGCTTTCCTTCAGTTTATATCTGTATTTTGCATCTTCCCTTTATAAAAGTATGGTGACATGTCATTCCATTTCTTGAGTGGAGCTTATTTTGTCTACTGTATGTACTTCTATTTGTTCATGTATTCATTCAAGACCTTGCTCGTCTTCCATATTTCCTACCTAACCATTTTTGTGACTAGCCTAAATACTGAACATGAATACTTCTTTGATTGCTCTTGCTAAAATGACCTGTCCTTCAACAACTCAATTTCTAAGCTGAGAGCAAGGAAAATTACATTCATGAATAAATTGCTATCTCTCAAACTAAGCTGCAGAATGAATGCTGTGATCAATTTCACCAGTTGACAAATAAGCTAGAAGGTAAAAGTTGGAGTCCTCTTGGAACCATCTTGGAACCATCTGGAATGACATCCTTCCTCATGCTCTGGCTTAGGAACCAGTAAAAGATCAAAAATCAAATGAGTGCCTTGGTCTGATAAGATGAAGTTTTCAGTCCCTTGGGTTTTCACAGGCTGGGGTTTGATTCCAAACTGTGCACTCAAATTACTCTGGTTGGCATACTGTGAGTGCAGCTCTTTAAAACTCTCATCTTTGAAACCTGTAGACGATCACATTTTACAAAAGGCTGAGCTTAGGACTGATTTCAGTATTTGCAGTTTTCCATAAGCAGCCGTTGATTTAGGCAGTTTTGATTCCTGTTTCATAGCAAAATTATGCTTTGCCATGCTACAAGCTGTCTAGCCTGGAAAATATGATGCTTTACTCTGTGTTTTTCAGGATGGCAGTTCCCCATATGGTGCCAGGTATGTGGGCTCCATGGTAGCTGATGTTCACCGTACATTGATGTATGGTGGGATCTTCATGTATCCTGCTAATCAGAAGAGCCCTAAAGGAAAGGTACATCATTTGAATTCCTGTCTGGTGAACTGAGCCAACCTAATACCTCTGGTATTACAAGAGCAATACTTTAGATAAATAAACAAATAATAATTTTCCACTGTGGAAAAAGTGATTAATGAAAACAACAGTCAGCAACTGAATTTAGGAAAGCATTTTAGACAATTTCCAATTTAAGGCAGAAATCTTCCTCTGTGCTTTTATATTACAAAACACTCAAGTGGTTTTCACTACAACCAAGGACTTAATTAATTTTTCTAAAGATAATATTTCAGTACCATAGAAACCCATTGAGACACCTATGCATAACTGGCAGATACAACACAGATCTAAGGAAAACTGCTGAACTTTGAACTGGCAACTAGAGTTATCTCACCAGCCAGTGAGATACACTGACCCCCAAAAAGGGTTTGTCCAGTACTAGAAGAAAAGGGTTTCCTACCTTATGTTTCCAAAGGGCCACTGAGCTTATATCACTAGCTCTGCAAACTCAGGCCTCTACTACCTGATCAGAAAAGCTGATCACAGCAGATGGTGGGTTTCATGCAGTATTTTAGGAAAATATGACTTCCCATTTGGACACCTGTACAAAATGCACCATGAGAATGCAGTGCAATGCAATGCAGTCAGTCTTTGAAACTGATGGGCCATGGACCATTGTCAACCTCAGCTTCTTGCCTGCAGCATCAGATACCCTGATTATCAACTTTGTAAACAAATATATTTTAAGAGACCTATCATACTGCTGATCAGTGGACCACCAGTAACCTGCAGGTCATGCTTAGGATATTATTGGCTCAGTACATGATAGATTGGACATGGTGTTCTGACTCCAAGAATACATTATTTCCTGATCTACACCATACTTACAACCTTCTGTTCAAGTGTTTTTGCATCCATGGCTGGTACATGTAGGAATCTGCCCCATTGACCATACTGGTCTCAGAATATCCTAATGTCTTTAGGGAGAGAGGACGGGTTCCACCATGGTGAGCTTGTATTTACCAAAATACCAGCAGATCCAAATGGTCTTCAAAGCAAAAACAGGAAAATAATTCTCTTCAACATATACAACCAAAAATGTCTGCATGTTTGTCCAGGCAAAGATGATGTAAATTTTTGAATCAGCATCCCATGAGGAAAAAAACCAAAACACCACCCCCAAAAAGCCCTCACTAAATGATGTGGATCTGTTTGTACATACGAGAAAGGGACAAAAAAGGAATTTGCTGTGTGTGAAAAAAGTGGGTTTGCTGACTGTCCTCTTCAAATTAAACTTTTTGTTTTGAAATCTGTATTAAACCAATGTTGAAAAGAGAGAATGAGAAACAGGGCAAAAGAACAAAGGAACAAAATACTCACATAACTTTATAGAAAGAAAGGTTTCCACAGGAGTTAGCCCCCATTTATTATTGCATTGCTCTGGCTTGCAGTGCCAGAGTAAAGAGATTAATGGAAGAAGAAAATGTGTTATCATTACAAATAATTTTTCTTTGCACATCACAGTGCAGGTGTATACAGTAATTTTCACATGGATCTTTTCTTATTGGAGGAATAATACTCTTGTGGCTAGTGCCCTGATCATCTTTCCCCTGAAAGACAGTCTATGCACTTGGTTAGAGAGCTGAAAAGATTCGAATGTCACTGGAAGTGATTAAAAGTCTTCAGAGTAAATGTAAATGACATGGATGTAGGCCCTAACATATACAGATCCTTTTTTAAGTTAAAGAAATAAAATTAAATGTTCAATATAGGATGAGACGGCAAATAAATCCTCTTTCCAAGTTATATATTTTGAATAATATTATTTATAAACTTCAAGCTTATAGTTCTCTATGAGGTGAAAATGTTCAACCCATCTGAAGATCCCTAAGTGCAATTGCTACCCGAAGAAAAACTGCTTTCCTTGAGTTGCATAGTCACAACTTAGCAACAAGAAACTTGAAACGTGGTTCCATGGTGATACCACTGCTGTTCGCTGGCTCATGATGTTCCAGAACTGGGCCAAGCAGTAGGAAGAAGAGTGATAGATATTGGTTCTATGTTGCCTCTGAGATGGAGTCCTTGTGCCAGAAGTAGCACTTTGGTGGGCTTTAAAGATAAGAAAGAAGGTAATATGGTGCTATTTAAGTTTGTGGTATATCTTGGTTTTATCGCAGTGTGCTGAAGGCATGATGGGGAGTAAAGTTCTGTGTTCCTCTGTCTCTACATAGTAGTATTCTGTCAGACTTCCTTCTCTCCAGAAAACATTCCCTCTTTTGCACATGTGAAGAATGCTTTAAACAAAATATGTGCTATTATTGTTGTGCGTGAACACTTCATAGATAAAGCTACAGAAATAATGTCTGTTCAGAACTGCCAAGCCATCATCAATGTTCATTTAAACAGACATTTTTGGCATATGTCCTAAATAAGTTTGCATTCCACCAGAACACACTCACCCCAAGAGGTAACATTTAAAAAAAATGTAAACTGATATCAGAGTCCAAACCAAAAGGGAAATTTTCTGAAGCCACTATCTGGATAAGTTTGGGCCACTAATATCTATCTACATTTCTGAAGAGAAGGAATAAAATCCTGAAATTTAAGACTGGGAGCATCAAGTTTCAAACTCCAAAATATCCTGACTAAACATAACATGATTATCCCAAGCTCTGAGTTAACACATAAAGGCTCCATATGAGAAGATGTTTTGGCTTTTCTTCCCCAGTTTTGTTAGCTTAGCTGGCTTAACGGTTTTGCTGATGTCTGTGGCACACCTACTTTTGACATTTTTGACAAAATACAGTTTCACTGGTGCTGCACATCTGTATGTCAGCTTGGAAATGATAGTGGTGATGCCTGGATGTAGGGTGGGTGAGCTGTTCCTCTAAACAGAAGGCTTTAGGGAAGGCGAGAAGAAGAGAGGGAAGGAGGGGCTCTCTAAAAGACATTGCTACCTAGTTCAATTGAAGTTTGGGACAAAATTTTCCAAAATCACAGAAGGATTGCTAAGTTCTGGCAAGTGCATTGATACAATTTGCCCCAAAGGCAATCATATGTTTCCTCTTTCTTTCTAGCTCCGACTTCTCTACGAATGCAACCCGATGGCTTTCATCATCGAGCAGGCGGGTGGGATGGCAACTACAGGGACAGAAGCAGTGCTGGATGTGAAACCTGAGAATATTCACCAGAGAGTTCCTCTTATACTTGGCTCTCCAGATGACGTGCAGGAATACCTTGCTTGTGTACAGAAACACCAGAAGAGTAGCTAAAGGCTTTCCACATCAGACCGTGCTTGTCCATTTTCAGACTCCAAAGCTTTGCCATTTAAAATGATGGATTCTAGCATTTACCACCAATCTCTCAGTGGAAGTCCCACTTTACAAGAACAGGAAAAATAGTGAGATTTCATTTCTCTTTGCAGGCAAGTGTAAAAATACTTTAATTCTGATTTATGCATGGCAAGTGCAGAGACAAAGTCATGATTTCCAAACAGAAATCACTTACTTTATATAATATTAGCAAAAGGAAGTCAATGGTGTCAGTATCCCCATTTGATCTGAAGTTTTACATCTGACACTACATGGATGGCACTGTTTGGGACAGGATTTCCACATCAATATTTGCAACATCATTATCTGGATTTTCTATCAGAGGCTTTCTCACAGATGCTTTTTATCTTGACAGCCCTAAGAAGAGCAGAAGTCTCATGCTGCCTAAACCAATATTTTTAAGCTGTGAATTATATATATATTGGGTAATTAATAGAGATGAAAAGACTGCAGCATTGCCAGGGTACTTCTTTTGTCATGAGAACAGGAAATATCGTGTGATTTACACACATCTTTCAAAGCACAAATTACAATAAACCATTGCTATGGATGTGACACCCAAATCATGCCTATTCTGTTGATCCATTGTCCTCTGCAACAGAAGAGGATACAAAGACACTGTTTACCTTCATTTTCTCTTACTTTGAAAGGTTCTTATTTCAGATTGAAGCTTGCCCTTTTACACATTATATTGCCATTCCTAGTCATGTTCTTGTCCTGTCCTTACGTGGAAGGGAACACCAAGTTTTGTAGAATCTTGTGATCAAAGGGAACAACGGAAGTCAGATGGTTTGCAGAAGCTTTCAAAGTTTTGCTAGTAACTTCCACAGTTGGCATGAGAATTGTTACAAGTTAATCCCTGATCTCCTAGAATAAGCAAACGGCAGTGGGGTTGGATAAAGAGGTAGGGTAAAAGGGGAGAGAGCAGGAGGGAGAGAGGGAGAGACAGAGAGAGACAGAGAGAGGTGAATTAAAGAGGAGGGGGAAGGTAAGAGAGACATAGAGAGAGAGAGTCCTGGCTCCTGCATGGCTCCAGCTGATGGGGAGTCCAGGGAGTGGGCATGCACATGTGCCTGGGCTTTGTGAGGATATTTTTTTCCCTGCCATGGAGATAACGTTCTCATTTTCTATACAAATTAGTAATCATGCACAGTCTGTTCTTTCAGACGTTTCTGGAAATGAGTCAGAGGGCTTCAGGCATCTTGAGCGGTCTTGATCCCTCCCTATAGTCAATGCCCCTTTCTCATTCTCATTCCTGTGCTTGCACGGTGTTGTCCTTATCTTCAAAAGTTACAACACAGATGTTTGTCCTGGAAAAGTGCTGCCCTACTTCTGTATGGCCACCATCTCCAGCCACACCCTGTTCTTTCTCACAGTGTGTGTTACCAACAATCACTGGTTGTTATTATCAACAATCCCTGGTTGGCTCCACAACTATCTGGTTATTGCTGTTTGAGATACACACATTAGCACTTTGTCTTAGGGAGCCAGGATACTGCATGAACTTCTTGAGAACCACCTTCAACCTCTTCAAAGACCTACTTAGAAGAATCCCATGAGATAGGGCTCTAGAAGATAAGGAGGTCCAAGAGAGCTGGTCAATATTCAAGCATCACTTCTTCCAAGCTCAAGACCAGTGCAGCCCTATGAGCAGGAAGTCAGGCAAAGGGGATGGTAGATGTGCATGGATGAGCAGAGAGTTTCTAGAAAGAAATTTCTGGGATGTGAAAAAAGAGCCAGACTCTGTGGGAGGACTATAGGAACATCATCAGAGTGCGCAGGGATGAGACAAGGAAGACCAAGGCCCACCTGGAATTGAATCTGGCAAGGGAACTGAAAGGGCTTCTACAAGTACATCAGCATCAAAAGGAAGATTAGGGAAAATGTGGTGGCACTGCTGAATCAGATGGGTGATGGAAGGCACAGAGAAGGCAGAATTACTGAATGCCTTCTTTGTCTCAGGCTTTACTGGTGAGGCCAGCCCTCAGGAGTCCCAGACCTCAGAGGCAGGAGAGGAAGGCTGGAGAAAGGAAGATAGAGGGTTGGGTTAGAGATCAGCTAGACAGACTTAACCCCCATAAATGATTATGGGCTCTGGAGGGGTGCACCCATGGGTGCCCAGGGAGCTGGCAGATGCTGCTAAGCCAACCTCCATCATCTGTGCAAAACCAAGGAGAACAGGAGAGGTGCCCGATGAGTGGAGGAAAGCCAACGTTACTGCCATCTCCAAAAAGGACAAGAAGGAGGACCTGGGAAGATACATCCTGTCAGCCTCACCTCCACCCCTGAAAAGGGAATGGAGCAGCTCATTCTGGAGGTCATGCACAGGCATGTAGAAGACAGTAAGGGAGTTGTCCCATGGATTCACCAAGGGGAACTCATGCTTGACCGATCTGATGCACTTCTGTGGTTGGCCTGGCAGGATGAGTCAGTGAGGGGAGAGCAGTGGATGTTGTCTGCCTTGACTTCAGCAAGGCTTTTGACACTGTCTCCCATAAAGCTCCCAACGGTAAGCTCAGGAANCCTTGGTGAGGCCACATCTGGAGTTCTGTGTCCAGTTCTGGGCTCCTCAGTGCAAGAGAGACAAGGAGCTACTGGAGAGGGTCCAGCAGAGGGTCCCAAGAACGATGAGGAGTCTGGAGCATCTCTCTTAGGAGGAGAGACTGCAGGAGCTGGGCCTGTTTAGTCTGGAGAAGACTGAGAAGTGATCTCATTAACACATATAAGTGTCTCAAAGATGGGTGCCAAGAGAATGGTGTCAGACTCTTTAACTCTTTTCAGTGGTGCCCAGCGACAGGAGGAAGAGCAATGGCCATAAACTGAAACACAAGAGTTCCACTTTAGCATGAGGAAGTATTTCTTTACACTGTGGGTGGCAGAGCACTGGAACAGGCTGTCCTGGAGTCTTGCTCTGGGGAGACATTCAAAACCCATTTGAACATGTTCCTGTGTAACTTGCTGTAGCTGACAGTGCCTTGGAAGCGGGGTTGGACTGGGTGATCTCCAGAGGTCTCTTCCAACCCCATTGATTCTGCGATTCTGACATTTCTAGGCTTCTACAGCCATCCATCCTGTAGGTGCTCTGGTGCTAGATCTCAGATTTGACACTGCCTAAGGACATCAGAAATACATTGTGAAACTAGCAGCCATTGACCAGTGAGAGCAAAAATGAGCAATTAAAAGAAAAGTGTGAAAACTGGGCTTTAGGTCACGTTAAGTATTAGAGACCTTTATAACCCTTCTGTCTCATTATATGAACATCTTTTAGGTGACCTCCTTGATGTAAGCAACTCCTTTACCCTCTTCTCATTTTCATCCCTGATCCACACCCTCAGCTGTGCTGGTACAAAACTTTATTAAGAACACTCTGTGAATTACACTAGGATATATAGAGGAGTTAAAAATACTCCTGCCAAGAAAATCCAACAGTTACTTTTTAACTTACAAATGTGTTTCGTTATTTCTAAAGAAGAGGCAGGCAGAACAAAAGAAGACAGAAAATTATTCAGGATGAGTATTTACCCTTAGTTAATGCTGTCCCAGGGGTGAGGATGTGATTTCAGTGTTGCTTCAGGTATCAAAGCACTCTTTCTGCAGGTGTTTATCTGGCACTTTTTAAAGCTGCCCAGAATCAGCAAGTACAGTGTGTACTTGTTTATTCTGTTCCTCATCATGTGCTTCTCAAAGCTCTATCAACAGCAGAATATAAACAACACTTAATTCCTGGAGACTGAAGAGGAAGCAGGAAAAAAAAAGACAGTTTAAATAATAATAAAATTTTTTAACTGCATGATGCAATTGTTCACTCTGATTATGGGAACTAATAAATTAGTTTTACTGTGAAAAAAAAATGTGCACAGTGTACATATATATATATACATTTTTTTAGACATATATACATATATAGTAATTCTCTTTCTCCAAGTCTCTGCATAAGAACACAAATAGATGTTGATGTCACTAATTTACTGAGGAAATCCATTGCATTTTTAAAATTGGAAACCTGAAACCAAGTGTAATTTGAGGCCAGTCTAAGTAAACTAACAGTACTAGTTTTACATCAGAAGGATCACTGGTAACTTGGTCCTGTTCCCAAGGAGCCAGGAGAGATAATATAGCAAGGAAATAGCAAGAACAGAGTTGCAGCACTCCTCAGAGTAATCACAGGGCCTCTAAAAACCACCACTTAGGGACATGCTGAGAGTTTCTTTTGCAGTGGGTGTAACCCAGTCTAGTGGCTGAGGTCTGTGTTCCTGCTGGCAGGATACATACACCTGCACACTGCAGCGTGCCATGCAGTGCCCTACTTACTGTCAGCCACACAGCATCCAGCTTGCCTTCGTTTGAGTATAGTTTCACAGCAAAGCATCTAATCCCAACTGATACTTCTCCTGCATTTTGTTTTTTCCCTCATTTTGCACCAAAAGCACCTGGTAGTGGAGGGGCTGGTGCTGGGACACTGCTCTGACCAACAGCTGCTGCTCGGGTGATGCTGAAATGACAATGCTCCTGGTTTGTGGGCTGCAGGGTGGCTGGTGCTTACAAAGAGATCCATATCTGCTCTGTATAAACAGCCCATACAAACCTCAAGCACAGATTAAGAAAGCAGCAACTTTGTTCAGTGTGAACAGTGGATATTTTTCGCTGCAGTCCTGCTCCGACCTACCTCACCTACCTAAGTACTTGTATGTATTCTGCTACATGTAACACAACCCTGCAACCACACCACTGCACAAAGTCCTCCTTAAAGGCTCAGGGTGAGTTTTGAAGTTTCCCTCTGCAGTGCAGTACTGGTTCAGAGCGTTTCTGCAGGGTGAGGGGACACAACCTACGAAACCCTTGCAACACTGGGCCACAACTTCCTTCCATGGCCAGCTGCCAGGGTATCTGAGAGCTGTTGAGAAAGTAAGACACAGACTTTTTCTTTTTTTTTTTCTTTAAGAATCAGAGACTATTTAGTGGTTAGAGTGGTGTGAAAGGGGACATACCACAAGCTGCCATCAAGGTTGCTGAGAGAAGCAGGAAGTGTTCATGATGGTGTTGTGACTGCCTCCAGGTGCACAAGTCAGCAATGCCTGATATTATTCCTCAGATATTCATCAACAAAATTGAAAATACATGGAAACACCAAGTACAGGAAGGAACAGACATATGTAACTAAATAATAGTTCACATATGTGCCTTTGTATCAGTATTCAATAGCTTCTTGGCATAAATTTATATATGAATAAATCAGTGCCCATTTGAATTCCTATTACTTTTGGAAAAAGATGGAGAAACTATACTGTTTGTACTGTACCAGGTATATAACATACTTGACTGTTGTTAAAGCACTGGTTGCCAAACTCGCTGCCAAACATAATTCTTCTTTCCAATTACTGGGAATATTTGCACCTATTTCAGAAGTAAAATAAAGGCAAACTACTTAAACCTAGTGATGTGCAATAACATGAGAAAACACAGCAATGCCAACCAGTCTCTAATAAGTGAGCAGTTGTCCACAAATTACTTTGACTGGAAACTGAGTTGGTCTGAGCAGCCAGCCGCAGAGAGGTGGCCTTGTGACTGCAATCACAAGATGGGGGATCAGAGAACAGGTTGGAGCTGGCAGCCTTCCCACCAGTCCCGTGGCACCCCGGCCGCCTGTGCTGCTGCCTTGCCAGCCCAGCACTCTGAGGAGCTGATCCCGGACACTGCAGCGGGACCTCACCCCTCCCTGAGAATGCAGGGCAGCTGAATGAAGATACTCTTTGAACTGTGGGATCAAATGTGTCTCTGAGCATTTGTATCAAAAGTTGATACTTTATTCCATTTTCAACAAAATTTACACACGGGGAGTTTTGCTGGTTTTTTAATAAAGGCAACAGACATTTCTGGAAAAGTCAGGCAAGAGCTTTTTCGTTTATAAAATGCCAGTTAATTAGAGAACAAGAAATGTTCTTAGCTTACATGGATTATACCACACAGACCTATTGTAAGAAAAGGGGGGTTGGTGCCTGTGGATGAGAAGATGGGGTTTAATAAGAGGAAAGATGACAAAGTCATTAACTTCTGTGAGAGTGCAAAGATAGAAGCATCTATTTTCCAGAGATATCCAGGGCCCAAAAGTGGGAGTAGCAGACAGTAAATGAACATTGAGAAAGAGGATCTGCACACAGTTACCTAGAGGTCCAGAACACCTGAAGTTTTGATGAGACATTCCCTACCATTCAGGCTTCATGTCGTCATGGACAATGTTCATTAAAATGCCCTGTATCACAGCCAAAACCACCTTTGGTTTTTGTTCCTAGCTTTCTGCAAATACAGATGAGGTTTCAGAAAACACAAAACCAAAAACCTCAACCCAAGCATGTGATCTGATTCAAATGAACTGATTTTAATACTTCATTGAGATAGGATTTTCCACTGACATCTGCCCTGAGGAGGTTGCTTTCATCCAATGCAATGATTTGCATCATGCTTTTGCAGGATTCTATTCATCAGGAGCCCAGCAAGCTGTTTTCTGGTAGCAGATTGTGTAGTTCTGACCACTGCTCTCAGTGAAGGCAGTTTGGTGAGCCAGCTTGCAGAGGGTGTTGGCCAAGACAGCTATGCACTCCCACGTCGATAAACAAGAGTTTGGCCTAAGGATTGTTGTCAGCTGCTGAGCAGATCACCGGGTGAATGTTTTATCACTTCTGAAGGGGCACCTCTGAAGGAGGTAACGCGCCTGCTCAATTACCGGGTCAGCTGCGCTCGGGCTGAGTGTGCACGGCCAGCCTGATCCCAGCCGGGCACGACCGTTCACAGTCTCAGCGGTTCAGGGGACGCTCCAGTGCCCCGTCAGCAGCCGCCCGGAAAAAAGGAGGTCAGCTCGTCTCCACGCCCAGCTGCCGCGGCACCGGCCGTGTCGCCGTGTGCTGCGAGCAGCGCGGCTCTGGGACACCGCGCTGCGTGACACACCATCTGCCTTTTGCCCTTTCGAGCGCCAGGCTTCCTGTTTTGCTCCTGCGTGGACAATTTTCTCCCTCTTTTAACAACACAGCATGATTTATTATTCCGGCACAGAAAAAGGAGACTGCTCAAACAAAAGCAGGGAGGATAAGTGGAAAGGACCATGCCGACAAATGTAGATCTGAAATTTAAACCCAGTAAAAGAACATGAATGGGAATGCTAACTTTTAGCTGTTCTGAAGATATGCTGGGAGAAAACAAAGCAAAAGGGGAGGCCAGTCTCTCCAGTGCACACCCACAGCTGCTAATCAGCTGCATGGCCTCTGGCAGGCAGCCTCATCGCTTTTGGCCTTCTTCCTCTCCCCCTTCTCAGCTCTGTGTCAGTTTAGATTAAAAACTCGGTGTGGAGGGAGTTTCTTTTGCTCTTGGTTTGCAGAATTACTAACCAAAAGGGGCGATAAAGTTCATTGAAATGTCTGGAAATACTGCAATCGAAATACCACTTCAAAAGTTCTCCCGATGGGCGTCCTGTGTACACAAGGTTTGCTTCTGAAACACTCCTCTATTATATTGTGAGAGAAATGTGGCAGAAAAGCTCATAACAGTACTGAATCAGAAAACATAGGTCCGCTCCAATTCTTCCTGTGACTAGCAAGCAATAAATAGCGAAAAGGCAGCAGGAATTATTCTTAACTTTTGCACAAGGCATTTGGAATTTCTATATAAACAGAGAGAGAAGTTTCTTTTAACTACAAGGGAGTATTATTATAAATCTCCAAAAGCCAATGCAATTTTATAACACAGCTGATGTTTCCAGTATATATTTCCTGTTCCAAAAAAACCCTGCTGTCAGTTTATGCTTCATGCTTGAATGAGGAAAGC
>VZRX01009179.1:106935-127760 GCA_013398075.1 Notiomystis cincta | reverse complement strand
CAAGTTGACTTCTGAACACGAACAAAGGTGGCCTTTTGAGATTCTTCTGAGACTCCTAATCTATCTAAACTAATCAATGCATGGATCAGGTCTCCACCCTGTGGCCAACCCTCCTGCTCCCCCAAATGAAGTTCCTGATTGGGCTTCCTGTCTGTTTTCAGAGGAGCCTTATTGAGTATCCCGTTCCGTTTTGTGAACTGGGAATGAAATTTTGTTTATGATTACAGCCTTTCTTTTCTTCCAAACACCCCTGCACTTACCTTAGATTTCACTCATGATTCAATAAAACTGTGATTAGCAAAAAACATAATAACATCCCCAATACAGATTTAAACAATTATTTCTTCAAAACAGTGTATTAGTTAAGTCAGCAGTTCCTGCTATGACTTCCCAGCAAAAAGACTGAAGAGTATTGGATGGACAGCAAATAAAAACAGGCGCTCAGTCTGTCATACAGCTTGGTAAAGTCCAAAGAGAGCTAGAAAGCAGAAACACCAGGTTACATTATGACAGCCTTCAGGGTATGCCCAATTCCTTGGTTAACAGCTAGAAACTGCAGTCAATCTTTAATATGTAAAAACTGATTAGCTGGCAGTAAGCTTAAGAGATATATGACAGGATTTGTTATTTCATCAAGGAGATTAATTAAGGAGCAAATGCTGCACAACTGATATTCAGAAATTCAGTTTTAGGATTTTTTTAAGTGGCAATTCCCATTTTCCTGTTGCCTCAGAACTACGTTTTCTGAGTGCTGTTATGCAGATCAACAGTTAATCATTCATTACAGAAAACCTTCACTCTTACAATTCATCATGTTTGCCTTTCCTGTGAGGTTTACACAGCATGAGATGACAAATATTTTGTTACCAGAATACTTCAAAGCATATTGAAAATTACTTTAGTACATGGCTCATGTAGCAGAATAATAAAATTATTTGTTTCACTGTTAATGTTTGGAAATTGACCTAACATTAGTGATGCCTTAAGAGCAAAAACTAATCACATTTAAAAAAACCCCACCAAAATTCCATTCTACTCAGCAGTCACAGGATGAAAAATTGAATGCTCTTAAGGGAAAATAGTTTCATATGTGACAGTTGAATTAATTTCTCACCAGATTCTAATGAATAAGAACTTCATGTGTAAGTGAAATCATTTAATTTCATGACTTTCCTTACCTCAAGAATACATGTCTTTTAAAGCTTAGGCCCAGGGAGTGATAAATACATTCAAGCAGAGCAGAGAAATGGCTAAGACATCTTTAGAACAAGAACAGTCTAACAAGAATCAGCACATGAAAACCAAATGCAAACCTTTTTTTCTTATCAAATTATAATAAAAAAAAGTGCATTTTCACTACTAAGATGCTAGCAAACAAGGACTGCAAAGGTTTTTCCACTGTACAGAACTGTCATCTAGCATGCATGGAATATTGTGCCCAGCTCATGTATTCAGATATGTGTAAGGCCCCACTAACAACAGTAGCTGTAATTCAGGGCCTGAACTAGGCAGTATAGATAGTATGTTTTACTGGTAATACATATACACTAGTATATTTTGAAATAACACATCTTTTAATAAATGCAGCTTCAGCTATCAGCAGGAACATAAAACCAAAGAAAGCTTTGGAGAGAAAACACCAGAACAGTAATCAAGAGCTTTAATTATTATAGCTTTCTGGGAACAAATCTGGAGCTTTCTGTGACCACACATAACATGCATTTGCTCTATTTTCACAAAAGAGGAACTCTGAACAGAGACAAACTCTCTCCCCAACAGGACATATGCCCCTATGGAATCCTTTGCTACTTTACTATAGTATTTCTGAAGTAAATAAAACAGCTTTACATAAGATAGGGCCACTGCAGAGGAATAACAAAACCAGATTTAATGTTCTTGAAATGTGTTCTCTATATTCTTAAGAAAAAAAACTTACACAAACTACAACTTGTACAAAAATGCTAGCCTTTATAGGGTCATTTAAGGCAATTCTGGGTGAAGCTGTTATTTAAGAGTGTTGAAATATTGAGTTATCTACATGACCTGACTTACCCTGTCCCCTTCTTTATTATTCTACTCTGGAGAGGATGTTCAGTCAGAACAGTCAGCAAGTTTTAATCCACACAAATAGTTACATTATCACATTTTTTCTAAAAAAGCCAAAGGCTGATGCCTCTTTTGTGAACTACATGTCCCTTCACATGCAGATGCTTTGGAAAGTTATTTCCTTTTCATTTCCCATCTGCTCGTAAAAAATACCTTGTCTTCCCAGCAACTTTTGTTAACCCCAGATTTTGCAACCAAACACCTTTCCTGTTGCCCATTGTTTCAGCAGTTCAAGTCCCAGCAGGCTTTGTACTGGTTTCACCCGTTTTAGCCACTAAAGAAAACCCAAAGCACGAAGCACTATCAGGCTCACAGTAACATCAGCTTCCAGGATTAAAAAGTGTTAAAAGAGACAGGTCTCAGTCCATTCCCAGTTCTGGCAGCAAGAATGAAAATCATCTTCTTCATAAGGAGCTTAAACAGTCACTTCTCTGTCAGCATTTTGCTCCTGGGCTCTCATTTTGAGTGTACAGACCATTGCCATTTCCTTCTGAGTATCAGCCTGCAGAGGACCACCTGGTGAGCTCCATAATTTCCTCCATAGCTTCCCCAAGCTATGCTCTCCCCAAGTGGATGCTCTCCATAACTGGCTTAGCAAGTCAACTTAATAGCTAAATTCTAACCAGTATTTCTGCTCTGTGGCTTGTTAAATAGCCACTGGGCTGAGTGAGGCTCTTCCTTTAAAAAAAAATAACAAACCAAACTGGGGAAATTCAGGTAGAAAGAATTCATCTACAAGCAGCGTATGAACAATTTGCCATTATTAGTAGTATGGATAACTCACCTTATTTTTCTCTTTAAAAGAGTGTATTAAATGCAACCTAAAGACTTTAATTTCCTTATTGTTGATAATTTGTCTTCCACAAGTTCTGGTTTAAATGTTCCTTTGTGTGCAATGGCTATAAGATTCTGAAAAGATACTATGCACAAAAACCTATGGGTCCATAAACCCAGAACTGCTGCTAGTTATGCTTCAGAATTACACCTCCTTTATCTACAGCCCAAGAGCAAGAGGTGATGTCAATACCCAAAAGCCAAGACAAGTCTTCTCCCCACCACTGTTTTTGGTATTTACCAATTCACCATCCTCTGCAGGAACTACTGGTACCCAAACCACACCTGAATGGTAATATGTAACAGCTAGTACTCATGTTTCAGCAGCAGTGATACCTGCAGAGAGAAAAGGACATACAGGGCACTGCATAAATCACCTCACTTCAGTCAGCCAGTAAGTATACAGTTAACAAAGCAGCCCATCACTTTCCATAGGAACATAATTTCTCCCTTATGCTCCTTCCTTCTCCAGCTGAAGCTGGTACAGGGAAAAGACAGTTTCTAGTGTCCTGCATAACTCTGGAAACAAGCCCTCTCAACAGTCCAGGTGTGATTTAATGTTCCTGCTATAATGCTCAAAAGGACACAACTGCCCAAACTACACAAGGGTGGTCCTTTGAGGTGTCATTAAGAAAACACCAACAGAATTAAAAAGTAAGTGAAGATCAGATGCTGCATGCAGAAGACTGAAGATCTTTGTTAGGAGACGCAAGGGACCAGAGATATTTTTCCACTTCCCATTTTAAATAATCTGTATCAAATTCTACACACTTTTCTATAACAGCTATTAGCCATTCCCAGATAGGGCTGCATTATGGTGACCAATGGGGAGAGAGATGCACACACATGGACTCCATCTAAGCACACAATTTAGGACACCTATTTGACAAAAGTCCCAAGTAGAAAAAAGATCAAAAAGCCAAGTCATCTGTACATACTGGAATTTAAGTATTTATTTAAAAAGTAAACCTTTGGACATATTGCAATTAAAAAAAAAAATAAAAAGGAAAAATACAAAGAATCTATTGAATTAAGCAGTCAAAAGCCAGCAATATTACAAGCTGTTTACATACCAACATTTACATTAATTTAAACAAGTGGCATGTCACCAACATGTAAAATATACTTCAAGAGTTTTAAAAATCAAGTTGAGTTTTGAAAGACACAAGGCTACCACATGTGAACATGGGTTTGGTCATTCAGTTTAAATCCCCTCTTGTACTGAAATGTTCAGTCTTCAAATTATACGAGTGGATAGCTAGCAGCTGTTGCTATTCCACAGTGGTTCTTCCTGTCCTTGGCCATGTAGATATATCCTTTGTCACCCCACTTCTCACCCCAGCTGAAAACAAAAGCAAAGGGTTTGTTTACATATTCAGAAGTTACTTATTTACTGCCCTCCCCCATACGTGTTTAAAACTAAAAACTGCTGCCTTCCACACTTGTGGAGAAAATCCAAGACAGCTGCAGCCAAAACCTGAAGTGTTTTCCAGCAATTAAAAGCACCCCAGGAGGCATTCCAAGCTCACAGAAATTAAGAATACAGCCATTCTCTCACGAGGTAGTCACATTGATGTGCAAACCTTGACTACAGGTGCCTGAAGCTCAGACACTGCTCCCAGGCAAATTGAGGGAAGTCAAAGGCTGCAAACAGCATGAGGGTGGTGCCCCAGTAATGCTGAGAACATGAGACAAGCTCATGTGATGTGCCCTTCGGCACAAATTTATCTGCCCTCCAACCTAGGAGGTAACTCCATCTTTAAAGTTCAAGTATATTATCCTATTTCACAGAAGTGAGCAGCACTCTGCTTCCAAAAAAAATCCATTACACTCCCACAAGCAGGCTTCCTCCTGCTCCCCTCCTTTAATATCTACTAGGTTCACAGGCTGTTTCAGCACTGAGCTCCCTTAAATTAACTGAACAAGCAGAATAAGAGGGCTGCTTTGGGCCTACTTTATTAGGCTGCTAGCAGCACGAGTTGGATTTTACCTTTTGTCATACCATACAATCTGAAAACAATCTCCAGATTTCCCCCCCCTCATATTTTAACTATTTTTATGTCTCTAGTTCTCCCCTTACAAGTAACAACTACCTTCTATACTCCCCTGGATACATGACACAAATCTTACCTGTTCTTAACAATCCAGTATTTCTTCCCATCTACATCTTCCCCCTCAAAGCCATAACCTACAACCAGAACACCATGGTCCAGGTCTTCACTGCTGCAGTCTGGTTCATAGTAGATACCTGCAGAGGTGTAAGTTCACTCATGAGTAAAGTCATCTGTAGAAAACTCCTCTACCTCACCAGAAGCTTTTTTATTTCAACTTAAATGTTGTTCAGCTTCTTGAAAGTTAAGAGGAAGGAATCATAAGTGAATTTTATCATGGCAAAAAATATATAGACACATATGCAACAGAAATGCATGTGGAAAACCTGACCTAGAATTAAAATGACTTCTGAATTATCATACCTGGGTTTTTTTTTTTTTTTCATCTATTTAACTGTAGGGTAATACATATTGAGTAATTAAAAAACCCCAGTTCTCTGAATGAATGTAATTAACAAATCCCCACCTGACTGATAGAACTGAAATGAAGAATGGCCTGCATCAATAGCAACAGACACTGGACCCACAGCTGCAACTGCTTTCATGAGAGCTCTTTCGTGTCCTTGAGGGATGTCAACAAAGCCAGTGTCATTAGCAGCATTGTATTCTACCTTGTAGCGACAGTCTTCATCATCCTAAGGAGAGAAAGCTGCAGTTATTACACAGTTTGACATTTAACACACAGTGAGTACAGAACTACCAGACATTCTGTGACTTTGCTGCTTTGAAAGCCAGGGACTGAAGAGGATCCAGCTGCTTTGGTGGTGCTTTTTAAGGAGAAGAGATGGGGAATACAGAAGAACTGCTTCTGAGCTTGTCAAAAGTACAGAAAAAGTAAAAGGACAGTGGGGGCCCAAAAAATCCTCACCAACTTTACTGGGGTGCAGAGGGCCACCACATTCTGGAACTCTGCCCTCTTTGGTGGGCAGGACAAATATCTTAACAGGAAGGAAAGAAGCCCAGAATGCATTAATGGGCAATGGAAGAAAGCCAGGTATTCATTAATTACAAAGCAATCCAGAAACTGCTCATTGAGCAAGCACTTAAAATCTACAATTTTAGCATGTCATAGTTTGAAAAGCTGTACAGAATGATTTAAAAGTTAGGAATTTGTATTACATACAACATTTGGAGGTGGTATTTCTGGGGGTTGTTAGGGTTTTGGTGTTTTTTGGGTTTTCGTTTGTGTTTCTGGTTGTTGTTTTTGTTGGTTTGTTTTGGTGGTTTTTTTATGTATAGTGAAGCCTGAACTGCTGATGTCACACACATTTACAGCAGGAGAGAGGTGAGGCCTAGTTTGGAAGTCAGGTCATGGGAAACTGAAACAGATTCAAGCAAGCACATCCTTCCCTTACTTGCATTACAGGTTAGTACTAAAGTTGTTTCCCCAACTAAATGAACACAGACTACAGCTCAGTTGCTTACTCATACTCAGCAAGTTAGGCACTTCCTATAACCAACTGGGATCTCTACAACAGCCAAGATTAGGAAAAAATTGAGATGACAGGGACACAGGTGAACAGGAACCCCAGATCCAATGTTGTTCACAACAAATGATATCTCTATTGGCCACTCAGACAGCACAAAACAAGCTGAATTAAAGGTACTCTATAGTGAACAAAACCCTTAAGAGGTGAAACCCACAAACTCAGGGCTCTCAAGTGATACCACAATTGACTAGTGCTCTTTCATCCTCTTGTATCTGTTTAACATTTGATACACCATTAGAGGGATTTTAAAAGCCTGTCCATTATCTCAATTTATGCACATTTAGTCCAGAAACAGAACTCAAGGCATTAACAACAACTGTTGTTAATCCAAAGGACACTAGCCACAAGAATTAGGTGGTCTATAGGAAGCAACCCTGTCATAAGTCAGTTATGGGAAGATGAATGGCTGTCCTACCACTAAGCAGCACTGTTGACAAGGGCTGGGTTCTTGGTTTGGTGTGGCAACCAAGATAAGGCATGACAGAAGGCCAACAATGAGGGGGAGGCGTAAGAATACTTGCTCCACTTTTTCTAACTGGTCTGTCAAGATTTTGACCTCAAAGACCAATGTAGTACGTGATTCCTACTGGGGCTGGCAGTCATGCTAGTTCTCTTAGCAAAGATGCAACAGGAATTACAGAGGCACTGATCTCTATGCAGACATTTTCCTTTCTAGGTATGAGTTTCCCAACACACAAATTTTTCTACACAGAAGACATGGCACCTGCAGTACAAGTTCCACTACTACACTTACCTTTGCAGTATATGGGTAGGATTCCTCTGAATCAATGCCCCCATTATCCTGCACATATTGGAAAGCCTGGTCCATGAGACCACCGTTACAACCTTGATTCCCTTCAGGACGAGAGCAGTCAACCAGATTCTGTTCACTCAGTGAAACAAGTTTGCCAGTTTTTCTGAAGTGCTGCCCTTCAAGAGCTCCTGTTGTGCTGAAAGCCCAGCAAGAGCCACACTGACCCTGAAGTATAAATTGAAATAATAAATTACAAACCTAGACAGTTATAAAATGGTGCTTAGTTCAGTAAGCTTGTACTAGACATCATTAAACAGGTATTGTTTTTCCTCATTCAGGAAACTGGACCTGTAACTAGTTAGAAATCCATCACATAGTACCTGGTCTTTAACTGGAGTCACATATCCCTTCTCTCGCCAATCTACTGATCGTGGTGCTTCCAGGAAGTTGGGCTCAAGAAACTGTGATCCTCTGTATTTTCTTCCTGACTTCTTGTGTACATAACCATTCATCAGCTGTCTGAACTCATCAGTTGTCTGAAAAACAAATCAATATATGCAGTCACTATGTATTATACACCAATACTTAAAACTGTACATTACATGTCTCCATACATACCATGTCGCCAAACTGATTCATTCCCAGCTTGTAGCTGTGTTTTCCTAATGCATGATCCAGATTATGGATTTCAATCATTTTCAGATTCTTCTCCCACACCACTCTCCTCCAGCCTTCCTCTCTCTAAGGGGCCAAAAAAAAAAAAAGCATACTTCAAAGAGGCAGTTCAAACCAAGTTCGCATATACAACACGCTTTTTAAGGCTCGTAATACTCGGGCAAATGCAGACTTCTCGAATGGGAAGCCTGAACGAAGTTTAAGAGGTGGTCTTTTTGCTGCCCTCATAACAAAAACAACGAGTGCAGTGCAGCTGAGCCGATGCACAAACACAGGAAAGGAGCCTGGGAAGACAAGGATTATGCTTCCCAGGGGCTGCCCATAGCCGGCATTGTAACAAAGCAGACATGACTCAGCTGGCGGGGCCCAGCTCCGAGCGCTCAGCGCTCGCCCAGCAGAGCGCGTACCCCGGGGGCTCACCTCATGATAGTCCTTCTTGTGCCACGACTTCCACAGCTGCCAGTGGCCGTCCAGCTCGGGGTCCAGCCTCGGCGCGCCGAGAACCATGCCCAAGCAGAGGCAAAGCGTGGTGAGGAACGGGTTCATGGTGGCAGATCTGCCAAGGACAGAGGAACAGCGGTCAGGCAGGGTGCCCATAGCACGGGGGGATGCCAGACCCGAGACCGCCCGCTCGTCCTCCGCCAGCCACCGGCCTCGCACCCCGCTGCCCGCCCCGCCCTCGGCCGCNACGCTAAGCCTGGTGGAATTTAACCGGGAGAGACTTAAAGCGGGCAGAAGGAAGGAAAAGCTAAGTCTGGAGGCAAAGAGACACGAATGGCGGATGTTGTCAGCCTCAGCCCCGTCCGTGCGCTCCCGGTGCGGGCTCCTGCTCGGGTCAGGTTGTTGCGGCGGCTGCCGGGGGTGTCTGTCCCTGGTGCCCCCGGGCAGCCCGAGCCCGCTCCTCCTGGCTGGGAGAGCTGCTGCCCTTGCAACTCTGCCAGACGTTTTGTTGAACACGGCCGGCAGGGCCGCTTCCATGAGGCTGGCACTGGGCCGGGCAGGTGTGAGGAAGCATCTCCCACCGGGAACAGAAGCATGGCGGTGACACCGCCAGGAAAGTCCTTTTATTCCCCCATGTTTTAGTATCTGAAAACCGCTTTATTGCTTTTTCTTTGGGGATTTTGGTTTGGTTTGGGTTTTTTTGTGTTTGGTTTGGTTTTTTGTTTGCTTTCCTTTTTTTGTGTGTGCCTCTGGACCCAAGCTCGGTAAAAAATGTTTTAACGTGAGTGTGACTAGTGTTTATGTACATAGCATCCAGTAATACCTACTGGAAAACACTGACACCACGAGTTGCAGATGAGATACTAGTACATTTACACATGGACTCGGTTTCCATGTAAGCAGTAGTAGACAAACTTTGATTTTTAACGGGGAACTTGTCTACAGTAGTAGAATTTACTGCAGGTTGTATGAGGTTCACCCTTAAACACTTGTAGAGCCAGCATTGCTGATGGCTATGGTTTATAAACTTTGAGGCATGTATTTAGTGTAAAAATCAGGATTTTTAGGCTATTACACAACAGTGAAAAGGAAGAAATCATATGAAACGTACTTCTCACTTTTTTTGACGCCTTAAGACACATAGTGTGTTGGTAAAACAAGCAATACATGTTTCCTTTCCCGGATAATCTTAGGAGCCCAAGGAAACCTCACAGAGCCAAATACATAAAGATATGTTGGAGGGGTTGTCTTGTTTTTTTAAAGACTTGTGTGAGTCCCTTATGCATTCGTATCTTTCCAGCATGAAACTTTTCACTTCATGATCAATACCTCAGGAGAGTTAGATGTACATCATCTAGTTTGATTAACTCATAATAAGGGAATTTTTTTTGTTTTGGGTATTTTTGAGATGTGTGGCATTTGAAAATATTTTACTTAACAGCTTTTTGCTGATATTTTTTGTGCAATTGGATTTCTCAGTCCTGTTTAAGTTAGCTTTGTTTATGGAATTGTATCTGATATTACCTGAGCATTGAAAGGCTACAAGTAAATTATCAATGAACTATGGACAGGGAGTTCTTTTCTAAAAGGACAAGATGTTTAGCTAGCATGACAGGAGGTAATGTCTAAATTACAGAAGGTCTTGCACCATAAGTCACATGTCTGCTGTTCTGTAATGTGCCCTGAGATGCACCAAGACAAACTGATGCTTTTCTGGATGATACGAGGTCCTGTCTCTTTGGGGAAGTTACCATACAGTCAGCTAACATATGATACCACTGTGCAATTCTCTCCTCCTGGGCACTCTTGATGCACATACACACACACAAACAGAGGAGTCAAATACTACAATACAAATACAAATACTACTACAAATTTTTACTATGAAGGTAAATTCACCCTGCCAGTTTATTTAACAACTGTACATAGGGAAATCACAGCTGAGAACTTGTTGAAATCCTTGAATGAGACAGGAATACTTTCACCTTCAGCATGTTGACTTAGGCTTGTACTGAGTCATAAGTGTTGTGTGGATATATCAATTCCCTGGATATTTTGCTCAGGAAGTTTGAGAGCCCAGGTGCAAAAATGTAAGTATTTGCAAGGGAAATCAGCACAGCAACAGGCAGTATCAGAATTTGGTCATCACAAGAGTGCCATTTAAAAACCTGTGATAGGAGGCTGGCCTAGGACTACCTCTAACTCCTGGATGCACAGTTCCTCTCTGAATTTTATTACATTGCATCAATGTGAACACTTGATAGCCATGTTGCAGCAGCTGTTCTTTATTACAGGCAAGGTAGAAACACCATATAACACAGCTACTAGGCATCTCTCTGTCACTGTCCCTACTGCTCCTGCCTGTGCACCATCTTATGTTCACAAGCCAGACTGTAAGCCCAGTGTGGTGATGGCCTGCTGAAGTGAGCAGGGGTCAGTGGCAGCAGTTACAGGTAGATACTGATAGAAATAATTTTCAGTCAAACTGTGCAACCTTGTGACAGTGTGCTGCAGTCACACCAGCCGTAGCAGCCTTTGCTCTATTGAAAACATCTCTGGGGGGGCTGAGCAATACACTCCTCCCAGGTTAGTGGAGAGAAGGGTGAAATCAAGAGCTCCTTCAGTTCCTCTGCTTAAAAGCTCAGTTGATGCCATCCAGTCCAGGGGAGACCGTGCTAGCCATGCTAATCACAGTAGTCAGAGTTCTGTCTGCAGTAATAAATCTCTCCATTTTGGAAGATAACTTTCCAAATGGTTTTGAAAAACACCCCAGCTTTTGAGGAACTCTACATATGCAGAACTCCAGCTATTTTGTCAAAGGCATACCACTCTTCTAAGATGCAGGAACAACAACTTTTAATAACTAGTCATGCCACCATTGCAACAGCCAGAAGTTTGCCTACTGCCCTGCAGCTATCAGGCCCTACAAGTTACCAGATAACATAGGCCATGCTTTTCTAAATAGTGCCAAGAACTTGCCTAACAGTGTGCTGCCCCTGAAGCTGAAGGAGTCAATTCAGCTTGAATCTCCAGGGATAGATCTCATCAATATGAGATGTGCTGCTGCGCATTGCAAGTGTGCAGCACAGCGCTCTCCCTTTGGAACCAATCTACCTATTTGAATCCAGGACTTTATAAACTTTTTTGGTACTTTTAAATCCCTGCCCTTCTTTGTTCCCCTGGTACAAATACGCAGAGGAAGGGACCGATCTGCAACTGCCAGAAGACAACCCAGCAACCAGAAAAGCTAAGCTCCTTTGTAATGGCAATTGACTTGCCAAGCTACAGGAGGCTGGCACTATGTGAAAAACAGCTGAGTGATGTAGACAGAATCAGCTGTGTCACAGTCAACTGTGACAAGACTGTGTCCACGAGCAGCTCCCCCAGACCAGCAAGCTCAAGGTAACTCATGAACTTTACTGAAGTAAAAACAAGTGGTTTGGTTTTATACCATTTTATCTAAACAGCAAAAGTAGGACATCTATTTTATTTAGTCAAAGTGTTGGATGGATTTTTGCATTACTATTGAGAATAAATTCAGGATTTTTGTTCCTGAAATAAAAATATTAAACTGGCTTACTTAAAAAGCTATGTGTGTGAACATGTTTGTTTATACAAACATTGAAGTCCTGTAGCTTTCAATCTAGTTTCTGTGATTTCAGCCTACTACACTGTGGCTTAAGAATAGACTTCAACAGGAGTATGGTCTCAGTCAATATGTATTTTAAAGTGTTATATAGCCTAAAATGCAAATTACTGTATTTCATAGCAAGCTTTCACTGAGCAGCTTCCATTAAATGCTACCAAAACAACAACAAAAAAAAAACCCCAAAAAGCAGAAACCAAACCAAACCAAACACAACCAACCTCCCCAAAACAAAACCCACAAACAAAAATGTAAAAAAGAAAATAATAGAAAAACAAATTTAAAAATTCAGTTCTCATATGTACATCTGTTCAGCCAAAACGTGATCCTGTTTAGAAAATCACAGTTACATTGCAGAGAGCACCATGCTGATTTTATGTCCCAGAGTCTGACTTGTGTGTAAGAAATGCCAGTCATATTTGTCTTTAGGAAAATGAAACTTTAAAAAATACAGGCCAACTGGCTTTTCTAAAAAATAATAACGATTTTCTTCTACCTTAGGTTCTTTTTGCAGGAAAAAAATGCAGTAAATTTCCCAAAGCAGCATGACTGCTTCAGAAAGCTGGGAGGACATGAGAAAACAATTGCAGTAGGGATATCCCTATGCTGCTTGCTTTAATACTTATTAATAGTGGCACACTCAGAAGAATTTTAGGAACTGCAGTTATTTTTAACCTAAAATGATTTGAACATGCCTGGGAAAAAGACTACCAAATAAGCATGAGAGGTTTCTCTTCTTCTGTGCATTTTCATGAAAATAACCAGCTTTCTCCCCCAGCCTAGGCATTCCTCACCACAGATCTGAGGTGGCTGTGGAGTTTGTAATGTCCCTCTGGGATTAACAATGTTCGTTTATAAGTAGCGTTGTAAGAATCTTTGTTTCGGATTCTCTCTAGTAAAATGAAAGATTCAAACTGCTTCAGCTGGAGCATAACCCATAATGTGGTTAGTTGCATCATTATTAGGTTAGAAAAGGAAGCAGCATTTACTTCAAGGGAACCCAGATAGGGTTCTGTGAGTGCTCTGAAGACTTGGGAGATGGCTGAGGAACAGTGACAAAATCCTTCTGAAACCCTTCTTTGTTTTCAGCGGTCTTGTGATCTACCAGAATCACCATTTCCTCACCCAAGTGCTAGATAAGAAACCACATTCCAGCTTCTGGCCCACAAGGCAGAGACGACTTCGTTTGCATCTCAATGTCTCACCTAGTCACAGGAGTTGGGAAATGATGCAAGGGATTGCTTGCCTTGCAAGAAAGACCAGGTGGGGGTCTCCATTACTTCAGGGTTAGAGTTTCTCAAAAGCAGTATTCTGTTCCTGTGAGTTTTTTTGATGAAGGCATTTTTTTGTATGTGTGGGGAAAAAAAGAGTTCTTTTGTTTTCTTTTAACTTATTATTTTTTAATAGAGGTTAAATACTGAGTCATGTTTGCAGTCAGGTTTGAAGCTTTGACCATGGTGTAACTCACATGCTTAAAATTTTAAACTCCAATTTGATTGCCTTCTCATTAATAACTCAGTGTTTCCTCCTGATTTCTGGCAGGTAGTAATATCTATTTTGGGAGATTTGTGATTTTGAAAGCTAACCAGGGGAAATAGTGGGAGTATGCAGGGAAGTATCATGAATTGTTGATGTAGAAGTTCACAAATATACAATAATTTTCACATTGTATTGACGTTTGTCTAAAATTTAAAGACAACTGGTGTTTTTTCCTCCTTATACAAAGAAGGATATTAAAAAAAATACTCAAAAGTATTTACCATTTCTCGACTCTCCTAATTTAAAATTTTATTCTAACAAGTTGCATGTTGTAAATCCAGTCTGTGTTGTAAAGTTCCTCTGACCAAAATCAATTTTTTACTGCCCATCTGTACTCCACAGTGAAAGCACTTCAACAGATTTCAAAGAAGGTGTGGGAAGGATTTCACATACTATTTAATATTTAAAATCACATTTTATTTTTGTTTAATGATCCAACATTTCTATTTTGAGATGGAAACAGTAGTAAAGTTCAGAGAAGTATAAATCTTTTAGTGTTTGACTAAGATGTTTGTGCTTCTGCAAGCCATTGTAAACAGTTGCATAGCATGAAAGACAAATCTGTCTCTCTCCTGTTCTTGGAGCAGTAGTGTCTAAAGGGCAAGCTGACATGCTGGAAAGCATTTCCCATGATAAGGTTAGAGACTCTGAGTGAGGTGAGGAATTATTTTTAAACTTAAAAGTTACAGCTGGGCTTCATTAACAGATCATGTGAGAGAAGGTTAAACAAAAGCTGCTTGCAGAAAAGGAGAGAGGCTGTTGAAACAATCGAACACAAGTCTAAAGTTTGTTTTCCTGAAAATCAGGTAAGAGAAAAATGACTGCATGTGCTTTTGTGGTAAGAGCAGTGGTGACTCACACCTGCTGTTATTCCTGCTTCGCAAACAGAAAGACTGAGGAAAGAAGAAGCAGTAATGTGCAGTTGTGGCCACTGAAGTCAAATGAATGACTATGAATAAATCACTATAGGCTCTTCAATACCACGATCAGCCATGGTAAATCGTAACACATCACGTCTCTTTTCCTGTTTCTGCCAGTCGAGATAAATGCAAGGTTTACCTAGTTCAGGGAATACGAACACACCTGTGATGTAAATGAGTGAAATGCGCATTGCCTTGTCAGTCTCTGAGAGTCTCTGAAGCATTCTCAGCACATTGATCCCCAGGATGCTGGCAGTTGCTGTCAGAGTTACATTATAATTTCAAATATTTTAATAACTGCTTAATCACTCTGGCAGACACACTGCACCAGGTCTTTTATAGAACCTTTATGCCACCAAGGACCTTCTTGATTTGAATCTTTGCACTACCAGTAGAGCAGAATTTCTTTTGATCTCTCCCTTGATCTGCCTCAGCCCGTGAGGCGTCCTAAATGTATGGCACAAGCTGCAGGACAGCACAGCAGAAGGCAAATGACTGCTGCACTTGTTGTTCATTCTCCACTGAAAGTGAGCGTGTGCAAGAGGACATTCATCTGGATATGAGGTGAAGCTGATTTAGTCAGTGGCTAGCATGAAACAAGATACTTTAGGAACTGTTTCACATCACAGCAGTGTCTTGATGGCTCCATGACAAGGCCATACATAGTGCAGCAGCTGCAGAGCTGAGGGCTGAATGCTGCTTTTCAAACTTGTCTCATGAGCAGCTATGTATAAGCTTATGCAATTTCCTCTTGCTCCATTTGGAAACATCCACAGGGATTTTACCAGACCTTGCCCTTGGGCTTGCAGAAGAGCACAGTGAGTGACTGACACAGTACTCATACAAGCACTTCTCATCCTGGTCACCAGAGTCTTCCCCTGCTCTTATAGCAGGCTGTCTCTCGGTGTGTGTGCATTACCAGCAAAGCGGGCTGACCTGGGGTGGTCACAATGGTGCCTACAGCAGCTTACAGCTGTGCTGGACTGTGGCCCAGCTGCCCAGTACTGGGGCCTGCTCCAGCCAAGCCTCACCATTCACATGTCAGTGTCTTCTACCTGCAGATTCCTCCCTCCCCAAGCTCTGCTGCTCAAAGTCAGACTTGAATATGAGCTAAGTAAGCTATTTTACACACTGGCCTGCAAACAGGCCAGTTACTGTAGTATAACTCATTACTGACCATACCCATAATTTAATGAAAAAAATTGGCCTTTGCCCGTGGCTGGAAAAGTGGTGATGAAAGCCCTTTGTTCAGAGGCTGTCCCGATGCTGTGTACCTGGGTTACCTTCTGCTCTCCTGCCCTCTGATAGTGGTCCCAAGCCCTCCCATTAGCATGAAGGGCAGACACTTGAGCACACACTGCAATCCAGAGTGCTGGCTGTTTCCTCTCCCCCAGCTGACTTTTTTTATGAAGGACTTTGTTTTTGGCTAAACAAATAACTGCTCAAAACAGAGTCTGTGTTTAAGGGTTTTGTCAGGGTGAATGCAGTCTGGTCCAGCTACTATGTCTGTTAACAAAGGCTTTCCTTGGTGCAGTGAAGTTTCAGTGCAAATTTTCAGAGGCCCTCTCAGTCCTGACACTCAGATGCTGCCTGAAAAAGGTTAATCCCCAAAAACTATGATGAAAACATACAGAGAGGAAGGAAGGGAGAAAGAAAGTGGAGAAATATACAAAAGAATCAACATACTAGCAGTCTAGAGTTTAACTAAAAATCCCTTATTTTGTGACTATTTTTACTATATGTACAGTGGCAAATACTGATATAAATATTAAAATTTTTTTTGAATAGTCCTTTTTTTTCCCCTAGCAAATAAGCTTGAATTTTGTACTTTTCTTTTTTCCAGGCAATAGTACTACATGAGCACAGAGGACATCCACCCTAAATAGTCTTACATTGTAACAAGGTAAGGACACCCAAGAATGGTTCCATACTGGCACAGCTGTTCTCTTCCTGAGTTTCATGATACGTATAACTCAAATATGAGATCACACACATTATTTTATCTGTTGTTCAATGGACTGATTTTGTACTGTCCTAAACCATTCACAGATTGTAAATTAAAATGCCTAGAAAGAAGGGTCAATTATTAATTGAAAAATATACTTCAGTGATGTTCTATATTTACTGTACTGTAATAATTTAAATTAAAATGCTCCATCATAATATTACTAAAATGTCTCCCCTTGAAGCAGTATTTAAAACTAAAACAATAGAATTCTCTAATCAAATGTTGGATTAGACTTGGTTGAGTTGTCTAGTAAGATTTCTAATACCATATAGAAAGCTGTTTTCCCTTCTTCTTTACTTCTCACTGAAAGACAAGACAAGCAGAAGTGGCAAAATCTGACTGGGGCTATCCCATACTTCTTTCTGTATTTGACCACATTTAAGAACTACATTGCTGATTGCCCAATATGCAAGTCTTCAGTTGCCTTGTTTGTCTGAAGGGGACTAGAGACATTAAATCAAAGAGTCATCAAAAAAAGTCTTTAGGAAATAGTTTAGAAAATTCTGACTCAGACAATTATCTGGCTTTTCATGTTAGCTTTCAACCTGGTATCGATATGAACATATTTTTAAATGATACCAGAATGTCTAGCATGGATATGTCTGCATGTTTTAGCTCTGGCTGTAACATGTCCTTTTCACCTAGACTCGAGGCAAATTCTGTCAGATGATCCTGTACAAACCCAGTGCCACTGAGGTTGTTTGCTCCTCGTGCAGAAACCTCAGTGAGGTAGAAGTCCATCTCCCTCAGACATGGGCCGCCAGTGGTCTTTCTTTTAATCTTCCCTCAGGTGACTAAGGTTGTGTGCTGACACAATCCTCAATCAGAGTGAAAATGAAGACAGACAAAGGACAGAGTTGCTAGAAGTGACTGATAGTTGGTTTAAGCAGAATATGTAGGATTTTCTAATGTTTCCCCTGATTTTTCTCTTTCACCCTTCAAGTCAGTTCATAGTCCTTTATAGTGCTCTTTTGTGGCTCAAATTCTTCAAAATAAAAATAGCAAAAATAAGCTCTTCCTCTCCCCTGCCCCCAAGCTTTATCGCCAAGACCATTCACTCTGTAAAATTTGATTTCATTAACTGTCAGCCCTACCTTATCACTATCCTTTGAGGAAATCAGAGGTCAGCAGCCACTCTAGGTATTGTGTTAATGCACATGGTGTGGTTTTCACTAGATCTTGACTGAAGATAATCAAAACAAAATAAAAAAGAGATAATAAAATACCTCACTGTAATGGTATCACTACTAAAGGTAATATTTTGCATTGATTAAACATCTTCCTCTTCCACAAACATTTACTAACAATGCTTTGATCTGTGAGGGAGTAGGGGATCAAGCCTGAAAATAATTCAGGAGCAGTGTCTCTATAAAACCTCCACACAGCTGTCAGGACTAGTTTCTACATATTTCCTAGCTAGAACCTTGTTGCAGAAACAAATATTTTGGGCTGACAAATCAGCGTGTGTGTCACTGCAGCACTGCCCAGATTTTACTGGAAGATGATGAAAGCCAGTTCTCAAACTGATTTTTTTTTTTAATTAAGGTAAATTGCTAGTATGTTCTTTGACAAGAACCTGAACCATTTGTTTTATGCAAAACACTGGAAAGACTGCAAGAAGTTATCAACTGAGTTTATAATTCTATTCAGAAGCTCAGATGTAGTTCTGTATCCTGAATTCACTACAGGCTTGAAAGAGAAAACAACGGTCTAGAAATATCATGGCCCAGTGAGGTCTTGGCTGATTTTTTGCTGTTCCCCTCCTCAAGCAGAGAAATCTAAGAGGATACTTGTTCTCACATACTAGAGCAAAGGTATGTTCACAGACATTTAGCTACAGGTGCAGTGAGTTTTTAAGAGACTGCTGATACTAGAGCTGTGAGATATATCATAAAGGAACAGTTTTATCCTCAGGTTGCTGGACAACGTTGTCCTTACCTTAATTTATGTACTTGCAGTTGTGTATTTGCATAATTCACTTGCTTGTTGCCTGTTTTCCCCATATTTCCATTTAGTTCCTCTCTCCCACTAGTTCTGGGAACCACCAGGGTTACCTCACATTTCTCGTACAGCTCTCCTAGTCAAGAAAATAATCAAGTTTCACATGAATCATAGTGAAGCACAGAGTCCTTACTGTGCATCCTTACGTAGGCTGACCTGAAAGTGTGTGAGTATGAGTTTCACTAGGTAGGCAACACAGAATGAATGGTGACATTCACACTTGTCCTGCTCCCACTCCCTTAGTCAGACCATCAGTACCTTCTGTTTGTTTTTTCCCCCTAGAGAATATAAGACCTAGGGCACCACATCATCCATGTGTCTATTTCCCTACTGTATATTTTGAGGACATTAACCATCACAAGTCAGGTGTGAAAGGGAGAAATCTCCAACTTGCCTGGAAGGCAGCTTTTTGATAGGAGAGAAAAAAACCAAACCAGAGCCTCTTCTGGGGGAAAGCCAAGGAGACCAGAGCTGCCACAAACCACTGCTCCACTGCTTGGCAGCTGCACTGCATTGTTCCCTGATCTGAGCATCTATAGCTCCAGTCTATGGCACAGCTTTCATTGTTCAGTGAGAATGGGAAGAGATACAGAAAGAAAAGAATGAAAAGGAGACAAAAGAGAGTCCCAGCAATAATGAAAATGCATTGGTTCTGCCCTCACACTACTTCTTCTGCCATCCGTGTTGGCATCTATCTCCACAGCTGCTCTCTCATCTACTTGCAGAAGATCCCACAGCTGCCTCTGTGTTATTACTCAGTCTACTCTGATAGATTCTTGGAATGATGAATTGTAGCCAAGAAGAACAATTCCTACCTGTGATTCTTTTGTAAAGAAACCAAAGTGTGTTGAAGCAAATAGGCAGTGCAATATCCTTGTCTACAGACTTTGCACTACAAGCAGGCATTCTACAGACAAAGGAGGAGGCAAAGGCAGGGTGAGTTTTGATTTTCTGTTTGACTTTCTGAATAGGCAAAGTCTTCTGGGGTAAGTGAAATCATTAAAAATCGAGCATCCTGTGACTGCCAAGTATGATGTGATAGTGTGCTTCTTATCAGTAGCAGAAACCAATAATGACAATAAACATAAATTGTTTTCCTAAGAAAGCATCTTAGAAAAGCAGTTAGGATGAAAGAATCATCACTAAAGGCCAGTATATTGCCAGAGTAATCCATTATTCAATACACATTTTAAAAATAGAACACTTTCCCATTTCTATAGATGGCATTTCTACAACATTTGGCAGGAACCTCCTGTCATGCCAGTTCTGAAGACAGTGAAAAACCATGCCTTGTATTATTATACACAGAGGTGGTCTCATAATATTCTGTGAATTCGCTCACATGAAAAAAACTACAGACACACATACACACACACACACACACACACACTTTTAAGTGTTTGCAGGACTAAGCCCTAAATACCTAAGCTCTCTGCTTCAGTGGGATGGAAGAATTATTTTTTTCTGCTCACAGAATAGCTGCTAACACTAAGTCTTTTATGCACTTGTAATGCACTGGATTTTTTTTTTCCAAGCACTGTAGCACTAAATTTCAGGAAGACTAAAATAAAAAACTAATTATAGGGCACATATATGCAGTCTACTGAATAAAGTGTCTTTTGAAGAGTGTTTGATTTAAGACAGTGTTTCTCAGAGGACTGAGAAAGAGAGTAACCTAACATTTTTTTACATCTGACTTGAGAAATTAACAAATTTCTAAGAGTTGTGTAAGCAAATTTTATGCTGTGGAGGCTAAGTGGAACTGTTAAGAAATTTTCTTCCTGCCCCAAAACTACTGTGAAGACCACACAGCAGTTTTTGCCAGGGTTACTTTCTGCAATGAAGTATATAAAGATCACTATTGTTTTGTTTCAACCTGTACAAGGGTTACAGCAATNAAGTTATTATTGCACAGATGTGTGGAGGAAAATGTTCTGAGCATCACAAGCTGCAGGCAAGTGTTGATGAAGCTATGCCACTCACAGATGTGATCAGCAGTCACATTACTTGTACATGTAAACTGGCAGGGTTAGGGCAGAAGATCAAAGCTGCTTGTTATGGCTTTTTTTTTTCACTTGTCTTTGAACCTTGCTTTTTGCTTTCTTGTCTTACCATTTCTGTTCAGTTTTCTTTTGTCATTTGATTCCTTTGGAGCTTCCTTAGACTGGAATAGATGTGTTTGGTTTGTTGCCTGTCCCCGTTCTCTTTGACTCAAAAGTCATCCCCTGTGCTGTAAACATCCCTGTAAATCTTTGCTTTCCTTCTTCTCAAGTTGTTGCCCAGCTATCTATCTACATGGA